>JAJJWW010017402.1:0-26745 GCA_023531295.1 Papaver armeniacum
TCTATCACCTTACATTTTTATACTTTGTATGAAAGTTCTATTTCAACTTCTTATACAAGCTGAATCTTATGGTGTAATTCAAGGTTTTAAAATTAGAAAGGGTAATCCTTCAATTTCTTATTTATTCTTTGCGGATGTGCTTTTTTCAAAATATTCCTTATTTTATGCTAGAAATCTTATGAAAGTTATTAATGTCTTTCCCAAATCTTCTGGTCAAGCTATTAATTCCGAAAAAACGGATTTTTTTACTAGTGCTAAAATGCATCATCAACACATAAAACTTTTATCCAGGACTCTTGATATTAAATTTTTGAGTAACTTTGAGAAATATCTAGGTACTCCTCTTTTTATTAACAGAGATAAATCTAAATCTTTTAAGTTTGTTATAGACAAATTTTATTCTAGGCTAAGTTCTTGTAAAAAAAACTAAGCTTAATGGGACTGGTAGAACTGTTGTTACTAAGCATGTGTTATCCAGTTTAGATGTTTATCATATGTCTTGTTTTCCTCTTCCTAAAAAATAATATCTAAGATTGATTCTATTCAAAGGACTTTTGGTGGTGGAAAAAGTTCTTAGGCATCTTGCATAGTTCAGATCGTGGGGAGACATTGGTGAATCTAAGCAAAGTGGAGGACTATAGATTATGAATACTTATATTACAAATAGAGTCTTTATTTCTTAACTAGGTTGGAGAATTCTTCAGAATCCTAATCATCTAGTTTCAAAATTTCTGAAAGACGAGTATTTTCCAAATTAGAATTTGTTGGAAATTGATAAAGCTGCTGATTCAAGTTTCTTGGATTTGGAGAGGTATTGTTATTAGTTTTGTTTTCGTTAGAGCTAATATAGTCAGTAAAATAGATGATGGGGATTCTACAAAAACTTGGTCAACTAACTGGATTCCTTTTACTACTTCTCTTACTATTTCGAGTAATCCGAATTATGAAGATTATGTTTATGTTAGTGATCTTATTGATGTTCAAAACAAATGTTGGAATGTTAACTTGCTAAATTCCTTATTTTCTCCTGATGAAGTTATTAAAATTAGAACTATTAGAATAAATCTTCAACAATGTGATAAAGTAATGTGGGCTCATACGAAGAATGGTAGTTTCTTTATTAAGTCTGCTTATAGAGTTTATATGAATGATAACACTACTGAAACATGAGCTTGTTTTCTGAGAAAAGTTTGGTTGTTAGATTGTCTGCCTAAAATTAAGTTCTTTATTTGGAAAAATTTTGCCCAAATGCTGCCAGTGAATATTTTACTTAAATTTTATAATCATTCTTTAGATGATAACTATCCTCTGTGCAAGAATGCAGTGGAATCGGCTTTACATATGTTTTTTCAGTGTCCTATGGCTTTGCATGTTTGGTTTGGTATGTCTCTCCAACACTTAGTTCCTGGTAATTTATATCATATTGAAGACATTTTTCTATATTGGTTTGATAAATCCTTAAGTGAATCCCCATTTGTTGTTGGTTGGCCAAGTGTTGGTGCTATAATTATGTGGTGCATTTGGAAATTAAGGTGTGATGTGATTTTTAGAAATACTTCTGTTAATCTTGATAAGGTTATTCTTGAAAGTAGAAGAATGTTAAACACTTACGTTGCTCCTTTTATATATTCGAGTAGTTAAGAATACGAATATAATGAAAACTTCCATTGATATAGTGGATAATATCATGTTCATTGATATATCTTTCAAAAACTTTAATATGGTTTTGGGTTTACTTTGGTGTGACAATGCAGGAAGAATAAAAGGTTCGCTTGTAGACTTTGGACTGATTTCGGTTGTGGTTGGAACTGAGGCGTCTGCTCTTGTTTTTGGCTATCTCTTGGGCGTAATAGATAAGTATGTCCAAGGTTATTTTTGTTAGTGATTGTATCCGATTGGTAGATTATATTCAAGGAAACTGTGTTAATGTCAGTTGGCGAAGTAGTGAACTTCTAGGTGATTGTAAGTGTGTTTTTAATAGTAATCAGACTTTTAAGGTTGTATATATTAAGCGTGTCAATAATCGTCTACCTGACTGTCTTACTCGTTGTATTAAGAACAATTGGGTTTACTTTCCTCCTTTTTTTGACTCTCTTGTAAAGGAGGCACCTTTGGTCGATGCCTGTAATTATCTTCTAATTTATCGTATAGTATGTGTTTCTTAGCAAAAAAAAAAAAAGTATCTCGCCAATAACTTGTCAATATAATCCAAATCAATATTGTATCTCAGTCATTTCGCAACTCCATATTTCAGAAGTTGGATGAAAGAATTGGTTATGACAACATATCAGTTTTATGATCTACTAGGATTAATGGCTTCCAATGGGTTATTTCTAATATGTACAGTCCTTGTGAATACATTAAAAAAACCGAGTTCTGGTTGGATATGGATGAGATTAATAGGTGGTGGTCTGGACCTCTTTGTATCGCTGAAGACATGAATACGGTCAAAACTAATGAAGAATATATAGAGGTGATAGTGATATAAAAACAATGGTCTGCTGAATAATTTTATTTTGAATGAAGAAATGGTTGATCAACCTCTGTGAAAAAGCGGGGGCCTAACAACCACACCCAATATTTCGCTTAGCAATCTGTATGGACTAACTCCAATATACTTTCAAGAGAATCAACTAGACAGTCAGACTCAATCTTAAAAAAAATATATCCAAGAGTTATATCTCTATTTCTCAATTCAATCTGCAACCAAACAAATAGGAATTTGCGAGCCCGATTGAATATAACAAATAACTTGGACGGTATCAAAAACCAATATCCAAGTGTCAATCAATTTCATCAACAACCAAAGGTTAGATTCACAATTGATTGAACTTGCGCACAACCTGTGATATTTCAATTATATAAACAAATATAATGCAGAAAATAAATAACACAGACACCAGAAATTTTGTTAACGAGGAAACCGCAAATGCAGATTAACCCCGGGACCTAGTCCAGATTTGAACACCACACTGTATTAAGCCGCTACAGACACTAGCCTAGTCCAAGTTAACTTCGGACTGGAATGTAATTGAGCCCTAACCAATCTCACACTGATCAAGGTACAGTCGCGTTCCTTACGCCTCTAGAACCACGCCGGATTCCGCCCACTTGATTCCCTTAGCTGATCTCACCCACAACTAAGAGTTGCTATGACCCAAAGAGAAGACTTGATAAACCAATCTGTCTCACACAGAAAAATCTATTGAATAGATAAATTTGTCATCCACAAATATACCTATGAGTTTTGTTCCGTCTTTTGATAATGCAAGGTGAATAGGAACCAATTGATATACCAGACTTATATTCCCGAAGAACAACCTAAAAATATCAATCACTTCACAATAATCTTAATCGTATGGTAGCAAAACAAGATATCGTGGAATCACAAACGATGAGACGAAGATGTTTGTGACTACTTTTTATCTCGCCTATCGGAGATTAAATCTCGAGCAAATCTTAGAGAAGATAGTACTTAACACGATAGAAAACAGCAAGATCAGAATACGCAATTACAAATAAAATAGTTGGGTCTGGCTTCACAATCCCAATGAAGTCTTCAAGTCGTTAACCTACAGGGTTTTGGAAAAACCTAAGGTTAAAGGAGAATCGACTCTAGTCACAACTAGTATCACACAAGAGATGTGGGGATTAGGTTTCCCAGTTGCTAGAGTTTTCCCTTATATAGTCTTCATATCAAGGTTTGCAATCAATGTTACCTTGGTAACAAAGCATTCAATATTCACCGTTAGATAAAAACCTGATTAGACTCAAGCTAATATCTTTCAACAGTTAGATCGAACTTAGCTTGTTACACGCAAATGAAAATTGACTTCATTAAGATATGAATAACCATACCTAAACGTGTACACCTTTGTTGGCTCAACAATAGTTAACCGAAGTTAGCCATATGAACACTTTCATATTAACCTTATTCATCTTAACCATAACTAGTTCAAATGACTCAAATGAAAGTAGTTCTAGAGTTGTTCAATTGTTTATATTCTCATAGAAGTATACAAGACACAATTGAAGCAAAATCGATTTTGATGCACTCGAATCAATTCATGAACATCATATCCACGGTTTGAAAAAAATTGCATTCCTTATTACATAAATGTATTAGTTCATGAACAAATCGATTTTAGAACATAACCTACTCAAGTATGCAAACGCGTACGCATACCTAAGTGGCCGGACTAAGTTTGGGTTCGCCAGTATGCGAACGTGTACGCATACCTTCCAAACTCAGTTGAATTTCCGGAACTTGAAACTCACGCCAGTACTCATACCGGTATGCATACTAAGTTCTAGGACTTTCATTAACCAAACAATATGCATACGGGCATGCATACTATGGTTCCCGGACTTGGAATAACTTAATACAGTTAGCATACAAGTACGCATACTGTGCTATTTCCAATCATGGTTATTTGCTCTAAACTCCCATTTCAATCATTGAAACATTCTTGGAAGACGACAATAGTTGTCTCACACAAACTATTAGCTTCAAAGCAATTTTCAAGTGATCGAATGATCAATACGAAATATTCCGAGTCTACATCAAATGACTGTCTCACACAAATCATGTAAGATGTTACAAAGCGATTTTCACATGATCATCTTTTGACTTTCGTCAAGAATATAAGATGAACTCGGTTAAAGCAAAAGCTTACCAACACATATTTCGAGAAATATATAAGCGAGTTAAACTCATCTCGAAATATCAAATGTGTATAATTGAAGTATATATAGCTATACGACTTATGTCTCAAATAGGAGATAGAGTAGATAGAATTTTGAGTGATAGATGAGTTCAAGTCTCCACATACCTTTTGTTGATGAAATTCTACAAGCTACTCTTAGTAGTTCTTCGTCTTCAATCGATGAACCCGTGAAGTATAATGCTCAACTACACTTTCTATCCTAATCCGAGACTTAGCTATAAGTACACTAGAAATCAATACTTATAGTTTTGGCAACTAAACTTGACAAGCATGCTTGAGATAGCAACGCTTGCGAGTTCGACCGAGCAGTGCTCTAACACTCTGCTTGGTATCTCTTATACTTTGTCTAGAAATCATTCAAATCCTCTTATCTGTGGATTGGATAGATTCGTTTTTAATGTTGCTTTAGATGTAGCTTTCCCAATGCCCTACAGATTGCTCTAACTATAAAAATATCTGATCATAACCCTATTACCATTATCGTAGAACCTTATGTGACTTCAAAACCTTACTTCAAGCTTGAGGAGTCGTGGATGAAGCATAAGGACTTTGTGAAGAATGTGTAGGTTTGATGGAATTCTATGAGTTTCTGATCTACTTTCTTCTTAAAGATGCAGAACCTGAAACATATTTTAAAGCCAAGGAGAGTCCAAGAGTTTGGTTCTATCGAGAGGGAGAAGAACGCTTTAAATGGAAGAAAAAAAATCATGAACTAAATATCACTAAAGATCCTGGTGCTTTTAATATTACTTAGTTGGAAGAGAGAATACAATGCAAATAGAAAATTAAAAGCATCATTTTTGTGAAGGCTAGGAAAAATTCAAGTGGGGTGACCCTAACACTAGATATTTTCATAATATAGCTAGTGCTAGAAGAAAAAGAAATACAATTGCTAAGTTGCAAATTGGAGGACCGGATTGTTTTGATCAGAATGTTATTAATTAAGGAAGAAATCAAAAACTATTATACCAATTTGTTTTCTCAACACAATGGTGTGGATTCTTCCATCGAGAATTTACATTCTCCAACTATTAAGGAGGAGGATAGAATCGATTAGAAGAGAGTTCATCGAAGATGAAGAAGTATCGAATGTGATTAAGCATATGGGTTGTAATAAGTCTTCAGGTCCCGATGGATTCACTGCTGAATTCTACGAAAATTGTTGGAGTATCATTAAATAAGAATTTCTCATACTGCATAAAGATTTCCACAGGTATTGCTATATTGACTAGAGACCAAACTGTTCTTTTATCACCTTGAACCTAGAAGGGAAAGATTTTTGTACTCCAAAATACTTTAGATCTCTAAGTCTTATTGGGAGTGTTTACAAGTTTCTTTCTAAAGTCCTTGCCGAGAAACTCAAGGAGGTCATGCCAATGCTTATCTCTGATTTTTAAGGTGTTATTATACAAGAAAAGCAAATTTTGGATGGTGTTCTAATATAAAATGACTGTGTGGACAGCGGGATAAAGATCAGGAGACCATGTATTTTATGTAAGGTTGTTATGGAGAAAGCTTTTGACATTATCAGCTTATTAAACACCCTCACGCTAGTAAATCGAGTTTGATTCACATAATCTTGTTCAAAAGTCTGAAAAAACATCTCTAAGCTTTGTATATCTGGGGGATCCACCAGCAAGAATTCGGCCTCCATATGATATATGTGATCGGCCACACGATATATGAGGCTCATGTTTATTTCTTTCCTTTCACGTGGCTCATTCTAGTCATGCTTACAATCAGGGAATATTCATCTATCTCGGCCAACGTCGGCTATAGATAATATCCTACGCTTCCCAACATATCATCACAAAGGATAACTCACTCACACACAAATAAGGTGATATCAATTTGGCTTTTTCTCTGACGGTCTGCGAAACGTGTGAGAAATACACGTCTTATTTCTCATTGCAAAAGAGAGTAAAGACGATAGAAAGGAATAAGAAGATAAAATAAGCCTAGTTTATCCCCAGTTATTCTTGGAAATACGGGAAAAGTTCTCCTTACAGCAAGTAATCCCTATTTTCTATGACTTGAGATTAGAGAATTCAACTATAAATATTTACCAAGCTAAACACAACTTTCTCAAGAACTCTCAGAGAAATTCTTTTGCAATCCTAGAATTATATGATCTCATTTTTCATCTCTGCTTCCCCTCGTAAGACCAACCCTAATATCTCATATGACTCGAAGCAGCCCTTGTACACCCGTTTTTGTTGGTTTAGGCGGGGATTATTCGTGCTCAGCCTCCCGAAACTCACTTTCGAAAACCCTCTAATTCCAGCCTTTCACCAATTTTAGGTATCTGCTAAAATAAAGATAGAATGGAATAAGTCAAGTCTGTAGTTACTAACCTCTAACTGAAGGATGATGCCTTCGATATCTTTGATACTTTCGGGTGTTCACGAGTAACTAGAGAAAGTCTCAACATTTCTATGTTTCCTAGTCTAACCTAAATAAGTTGACTTTAGTAATATACTCAGGCAACTCGAGTTTTGGAACTAAACTTCACATACCAACCGCTTGGTGGGTTCAACCAAGCAGTGCTCTAATAGAATGATCCAAAACGGATAAGGGGAAAATTTACAATTAGCTTTCGAAGTTATATATACTAAGATTTTCCATGATCAATAAAAAAACTAAAATTATCAAGGTAACTTGGTTTTTACCTCTATTTGGTTGGCTTAAGATTAACGTAGATGATTTATTTTCGGCAACCTGAGACTTGCTGGTTGCGGAGTTATTTTTTAAAATCACAATAGTTTAATATCGGGTTATTTTTGTAATCAATCGGTGTGGACAATTCAGTTTATGCAGAATTTTGGAAGTTATTTATACTCTTAGAATTGCTCGCACTAAGGCAATCACATGGTTTGAATGTGGTTCAATGCACGTTAATAGAGCCCTTTCAGACCTTCCTATTGTACCCTGGGAGTTCATTGTTCATTGGGCTAATTGGTTAATATTTTTGTCTTCGTTTCAGTTCAGATGTTATTTCACATCTATAAGAAAGACAATATAATTGCACGTTCGTTGGCTAAACTGGTTCCCAATAGTAGGATAGGCCACCAACGTTTATTCGTTTTTCTTTAGGGAGTGGCAGAACGAGTCTTTCATCGTGTAGATCTAGATAAGTTTTGTAACATGTTTCTTTTTCCCCTTTTTTGCTTCTTCCCTCCCTCAAGATGTATTGGCCCCCATTTCCGACCTTCGCATTTTCATCAATAAAATTTCTTTGGAAACTTTGCTTAAAAATACATAACAAAAAAAATTTCACGACCCAAAATTTGAACCATACTTCGATAACTTCCATGGTATCTATGAATCAAAACATATTGCATGGGTCAAAATATGATATGTAACCCCTAATGAGAACATGTCCCCGAAAATTTACCTCGTGGTTCGAATTCTCATGTGACCTTAACTCTGTCGATGGACTCAAAACTTACATCATTACTCGTAATTAACTACTTTAACTGGAAATTGTGTTCAATGATCGAAATTGATCGGGCGCGCCAAAGATTGTTACGTGATGAAGTATATCTACATACCCACTTTCTTCTATGTGACTCAAAATTTATATCGTGAGCAAAGTATGTCAATACCCGTAATTAAAAAAAAAAAAAAAAAAAAAAAAAGAAAAAAAAAGACCCCAAAATCAGCAATGTGATTCAAAATTTTACTCGTGCTCACGACCAAAAATCAGCCTTGCAATTTAACCCAGATATGTCGTCGTGGTATAAAATATGTTAGCTGAGCGGACCCAAAATTTGATTGGGACACAAATGGATCCAAGGCCCAAAATAAGCCATTCTACCCAGATATGTGTTCAAACACTTTCCAAGTGAACCGTGATATTAGGCATACACAAAACTTTCCGGGCATACAAAATGATAGTCCCATCTTGGGTGACCTTATAAGGGGTAACCTGTGGGTAGCTTAATTACCTATATACCCTTAACACAAAAATCTAAAATCAGTTTTCTAAAAAATCAAAATCGGCTTCCCCCCTAACATCTCTTCTTCTTCCTCCTCTAGCCGAACTCTTCCCCTCCATGAAAAAAAAAAAAATCATCACCGTGATTAATTGTCGATTCGTAAAAATTTGATTGTCGATTAAACTGAACTACATAATGACTCGTACAAAGAAAAACAGGGACTAGGCAAAAATCGTCTTCTAATCCATCAATTGAAGAAGAAGAACCAATTGAAGATGAAGGTGTAGCGAAAATCAACCACCAATTGAACCGAGAATTGAACCAAGCTTTGCATCTCCAACTCCTAAACGAGGATAATAAAGTAAGTTTTACAAACCCAATCTCCTATTTGCTGTTTTCATCGATTAAATGACGCTTACGAGTGTTGGGTTCGGCTCAAAATTAAGTTGCGTTTTTAGCGAAACTGTTCTTCACAAAAGCTTCTGTAAGTGTGTATGAGCAGTTCGGCTTGAAATTTCATGAAATTTCAAGCCGAACTTAGTCACTGAAAAAAAGAGATGCACGAGGGTTCGGCGTATTCGATAATCATAATATGTATTAGAACCTAGCACATTTACGAGGTTCGGCTATTACGATATTCACAATATGTGCTTAGAACCAATACAAAATTATTAACCCGAAATGTACATGATCGGGTTCGGCTTTATATTCTACTTATTCAAATAATAGAACAATGTGTTTCCAACGAGTTGGCGCTTACGAATTTCTAAATATAAGCCAGAACCCTAAACATTTTTCTTCCGAGACGAGTTCGGTGTAGGGTTCGGCTTGTTAGGACAATTCGAACCAAGCCGAACTCGGTCTACAAGGGAGGTTCGGCTCTTAATCAACACTTTCGGCTAAATGGCTGTTCATCCAGACTTCAATAGAACCTTAGTGAAAAAACACAAACTTTTGATGATTTTAACCTACAAAAGTGAGATTAAACATAAGATATGTTGGAACCCCGTGAAATGACCTAAATGACTACAATTCAAGGGTAACTAAATAATCTACATAATTTTTCTCACTTTCCCTTCTCCTTCTAAAAAAACCTAACTTTTTTTTTTTCTTACTCAAAATTTTTTATCTACACAAATTAATAACTAAATAATCCTAAAACTAATCACTAATCATTAATCACTAATCGGAATTATTTTAACTAATCATTAGTATTAACACTAATCCTAAAAGGATAGATTTGCCATTACCAAAAATATTTGGTTAAGGGGCTTCTGATTTTGCTATTTACACTCCTTTTTTTGTCTTTACTTGGTATGCCCTAAAAGATTTCTGTATGCCTAAAATCATAGTTCTTCCAAGTTAGCATAACGTATTTGCTCTGGTATTTCAACGGTCGACCAAGTTGAACAGAAATTCCGAAGGGCAACAACATAATAACAACAAATAAAATGAGAAATGCGAGATTTTTGTTTATTCTTCTGGAGTTTTAATGTACGGAAACAGTGACCAGTGAAACCTGACTTCTAGACATTATTTATGCAGTCATGCATTTAACGTTCCAGCATTACTCAAGCAGCCATATTGGTGGTGACTGCACTTCTGAAATTTGGGTCTAACCCATGAACTTCTCATATCACAAAGTAAATGAAATCAACTTTGCCAGTGGTCAGCATAAGGATCTGTACAAGAATTTGTACTTCTCCATCTATCTTGTTAAGTGTTCTGCTGGCAAGTGAAATATTGCATCTTGGATACTGTTATGATTCATGAATAAAATTAGTCTGAATTGAATCAAATGCGCAACATATGCAAGAATTTTAACGAACCGTAGTTGATACAAGAAGGCTCCCACATAAACACAATATATATCTTAGACAACCAAATTAAGAAGTACAGTATAATCAGCTGCCGTAACACGGCACTACTTGGGTCTGACTCTCCCAAAAGCTGTATATAAATTTGTCATGAGGTTAAGTAATACAGTATAGCACAACAAAATACCAGTAACTACAAAAACTATGAATGACAGAGAGAACAGGAAGAACTCAACTCAATGCTTCATCTTCTGCCAATAGTCTCAGAGACAGCACAGGGAATATAAATTTGATCCCTACTTGGGTTGACTTTCCCCAACCTTATTCTCCCACTCATTAACCAATCAACCAACTATACATCTCATTGCCTGAAACACTGGTGCATAAGCTCCTTGTGTTACAGCTGGTCCAACTGGAACAGATATTAAGCCCCGGTCTTCTGTAACTGTTTTGCTTTTATACGCGCAGATAATCGAGATTCTTCGCCACTGGCAACATGCGGATCAAGCTTGCGAAGGTTAGTAACAAAAGTGGTAGCTTCATCTTTTCTACCAAGCTTACAATACCAATCAATGATGGAGTTATAAGTTGTTTGGTTTGGTCTACGACCATGTTTGATCATATACTGGATAACATCGATGGCCTCTGCAAACATTGAGTGAGCAGCATAACATGAAACAAAGGAGTTGTAAGTGTCAGGACTTAGACCTGAGTTTGTCAGTTCCGATAATAGGACATCCTGCAGACCTTTCCTGGCGTACCCAAATATAAGAATGTTGTAAGAAACTAGATCCGGGACTAACTCTTTTGCTTTTATTTCCTTGAGAACGTCTTCTGCTCTTTCAGGGTTTCCTGATCGGCAATATATATCCATCAAGCTATTATACATTGTTATGCTAGGTGTGAACCCACTCTCCATCATGTGATTCAAAACTTCATTTGCTTTTGCAACCATATGCCTTCTGCCATAGATGGAGAACATGGCATTCAGAGTAGATATGTCCACTGAAAATCCTTTTCTTCTCAACTCTGTGAAAGCTCCTTCCATCTCCGATAGAAGATTACTCTTACTGCTAACCAAAATGAGGGTTTTTTCAGGAGCACAGCATTGGATTCAATTACACCAGAATATATCTCTTCTGCAAGAGCACGCATCCGTTCAATCTCCTTACCGTTGGCATAGGCATGCAGCAAAGAGCAGTAAGTGAGTTCATTTGGTTTACAGTGATCACCGTCTTTCATTTCAGCAAGTATTTTCTCAGATTTTCCCAAAGTCCTCCACGAGCCAATGCAGACAAAACAGTGTTATATGTGGTAAGGTCAGGAGTGACTCCTGCAGACAGCATCATCTTGTAAACAGACATGGCTTGGTCAAATGAAGAACACCGATTATAAGCACTGATCAAAGTATTGAACGTATCCCTCTCAGGTACAAATCCCGCCCGCTTCATTTCCTTGAAAACCCCAGAAACCTCTGTATCCATACCATTTTGACCAAAAACAGCAAATAATGTATTCCAAGTAACAATATCTGGGGTGCAATCGCAAGCCCAAATTTCTTCAAATACCTTCATCATCTCAGTAAACTTTCCGCGTTTCCCATGCATTTTAATGAGGGCATTGAATGTACAGATGTTTGGTTTTACAACCATCTCTTTTCATTTCGTCAAAAACTCTCACTGCATACTCATCCTTCCCAGCTCTTTCAAATCCCGACAACAAAGTGGTGTAAGTAAACACATCAGGTTGAATCCCCTTTTCCACCATTAGCGATTTAAGCTCCAACGCCTCATCCAGAGCCCATCTTTAGCATATACTGAAATCAACATTTTGTACATCACAATGGAAGGAGAAAACCCATTCAACTCCATCTCTCGCAAAACCTCCATAGCTTCCGTAGGTCTTCTAGACTTTCCAAACACATCTATAAGCATGTTATAAGTAACCTTATCAGGAGTAAAACCAGCTGACTTCATCTCTTCGAACACAGCCACAGCTTCTTCGTATAAAGCCCCACGTCTACAACAACTTATAAGAGTATTATAAGTATATGAATCCGAAACACACCCTGCTTCTTCATTCCATCGACAACATCCATAATCTTACTCCACGGAACACCCATCTTTCCATACACATTAAGAATGACATTATATGTTATTAAAGTAGGTTGACAACCTTCTTCTTCCATTTTCTTAAAAACAGATACAGCCTCTCTATATCTCCCGTTGTTCGAACAACTAGTTATCATAGAAGTATATGCATAAACATCAATTGTAACACCCTCTTTACTCAAACTTAGAATCAGAGAAGCAGCTTTAGTAACCATACCTTCTCTACCAAGAATTCGGATAATAACAGCCACAACTGAACCTTTCAATAAGAATTCAGAATCTTTATGATTCCTCATCCATTCAAAAACACCCAAAGCTAATTCACATTTCTTATGAAACCCTAGAGCTTTAATTATACTAAATAAATCAAAAGATAAAGATTCTAAATGAAATTTCTCATCTTTTTCATGGTGATAAGTATCAAGAATTTCATTGACATCATTGTTTTCAGTACTAAGTAAAGTTTCAAGAATTTTCTGACCTTGAACAGATAATTGCTCAGAAGTCCATGGCTTTCCTCTATTCCGGTCACCTGATTTACCAATACGAGTTCTTTTTCTGAGCAAGTAAGGAGAAGGTGGAGAAGAAAGATTATCAGAGTAAGGGTTTTTTAATTTAGGGGTTTTAGTGGAATTAGGATTTTGGAGAAGAATTTCTTGAAGAAGAGGTGTAAATGGAGAAGCAGTAGTTGGATTGGGTTGGCACTGGTCTTGAAAAATGGGTTTGGTTGGTGGTGGACCTGGTAAAAGAAGTGGAAGAGCCAGTTTATCTGCCATTAAAGAGTTGTTGAGCTTCAGATTGAGTGTAAATTATGGGGGATTTTGTTGCTCTAAATTCTAGAGGTTTATGAAGAGGAGGTAGGGGTTTAGAGGGAGGGAGTGAAAGAGGGAACTCCTCTTGATGTAGTAATAAAATATCTTCAAAGAGCTTAGAATTTGTTATCCCCTTCAAAATCAAATCTGCTGTGATATTCCGTCCCTGGGTCTAGTTACTCCTAATGATGGGCTTTTCCTTTCTTCAAACACTATGACTTAGGTTCCAACTCAAGAGAAGTGCCACTACCTACCGGTTTTTTTTTTTTTTTTGTTACTCAAACACTGCTCCAGTATTTTATTTGATCTAGCAGCATCACAATTAGCTATCGGAAAATACGAGCGACATTTAAACTTCATTTAGAATTTTTTTTTTTATTTATCAAGTGTTTTGCTAGTAAATATCATCACAACCATCCATATGTCCAATGATTATGATGTTAGATTAAAAATACTATGCACAAGTAAAATAAATTCTTAAACGTAGTTCAATGGTGTGTTAAAATTAATGCCGCAAATTGAAGAATAAACTCTTGAATTTCAATTCATTTGGATTTTTGTCCACCAAACTCGATCTCGTACTTAAAAGTTTGGACATGTTGCATATCAAGCATCACATGTTGAAGACTCGGTCTGCTACAACTCAGCTCAACAATGGAGTTCCAAAATTCAAAAATTTCAACTTTCCGCCTATTACTTCCCTTAATTTCAGGATCCAAGCTAAATTCAAGCATTCTATTCCAAGTAATGTCAACTTTCCGTTTAGGTTGTATTCCTCAAATCTTGGAGAATATATCTGCTTTAATGACTGGAATAATACATATTTTGGATATCTTCGATTTTATCCCTTCTTTTATATAATTCCAAACCCTGACATTATCATTCAACCTAAAACTCTAAGAGAAAATACCTTCATAGATATTTCTTCTACACGTTTAATGGCCTCCTCCTCAAACACCCAAATCTCTGCTATCACTCGGGAAAATGAAAAATACTCAGATAAGAGACATTTGTGCTAGACAGATGAGAAGAGCAGTAGGATCAAAAGAAGTTTTTGTCAAGGTAGCTGAAGATCATAAAGAAGACTTTGATTGGAAAATTATTTTCTAAGGATAATTTTGACACGAGATGAAATAAGAAAAGAAGTTCAAAAGGTGTGGAACAAATACGTAACTAAGGAAGTTAGAGCTATTGGTAGAAACATCTACCTATTCAAGTTTCATTCTCTCGGAGGTCATGAACACCATTCTCAAAAAAGGCCCCTGGAATGCAAAGAAATGTCATTTGAACCTTCAAAAATATGATCTGACCATACCGGGTTGATCAATGGGTTTTCTCTCACCAAGAATGGGATGTACGGTTCAAGAATCTTCTCTTAGAACATCACTCAAATGAGATTGTGAATGAAGCTATTGAGGAACCTGGGAACAAAAATAAGAATCGACCTTAAGATCGCACTCAAGTGTATGGTAGTAGTATGCTTGCAAGAATCAAAATAGACCTATCTAAACCTCTACATAGGGGGTGGTGGAATAATGCATTTGGAGGGTCTCCTGGATTCGTTTTCATTGGGAAAAACAACCTCATGATTTGTGTCCTAAATGTTTTGTAGTAGACCACAATGATGAAGAATGTGATATTGTGGCTGATGAACTCAAAATAAGGGGATATACCAATGATGAATATATAGCTTATATCCATGAACTATTTGCGGCTTATGGTGTTGAAATCTCTCGAAGACTTTGACACTATGATTCAAAAGATAGGTTTGAGGCGAGTCTTGCCTGAAGGAACAAGAAGTAAAGGAGCAAGAAGAAATCAGAAACAATAAGAGAATGAGAACTGAGGATTCAAACAATACTGATGATGGGGAGGACATGAATAATAATACTGGTTCACATCCGATCTCCTCAGAGGTGGTTATAATGGACCATGATTTGATTGAGTATGGACCTAAGGATGCTCAGGAGCCTTCTCATATGATGAATGGAGTACCTACTAAGCTGGTAATAATCTTCCCCACCTATTTTTATATTTTTAATTTTAATTCTCTTTCTTTTCAGCAGTCTGATCTTTATTTTTCTTCCTTCAATCATACTTTTTACACCCTGCATGCTTTTCACTTTCTCACAAACTTAAGTATTAAGTTTAAGAATCCTTTTTTCAGTTTCACTATGAAACTTTTGAGTTGGAACTGCCAGGGTTTCTTAGGTAAGGAAACAAGAGAACACATTCTGCATCTAAATAACTTGCATTCCCCAGACATTATCTTCTTATGTGAGACCAAGATAAATGATTCTAGAATCCTCAATCTTACAAATTGTCTCAAAATGCCCAACATTACTTATGTCCCATCTGTGGGACAGGCTGGTGGCATTGTCCTTATGTGGAAAGATGGTTTCTCGCTAGAAATTGTCAACTCCTCCTCCAATATGTTCCATGCTCTTGTTACTAATGATCCTGCTAGAGGAGAATGGTTTTTATCCTGTGTCTATGGCACTCCCTATAGAGAGCATCAAACTGCTCAATGGGAATACATTAAAGACCTTAGTAAAGCTGTCAAGATTCCTTGGGTTCTTTTAGGGGACCTAAATGTTACTTTCGATTCATCTGAAAGGAATACTAATACCAATGCTACTCCAGATGAAGTTCTTGATCTCATTAGGGAGGCTAACCTTGTGGATTTAGGTTATAATGGAAACCCCTTCACTTGGACTAGTAATAGTCACGGCACTGGAAAAATAAAATCTAGACTAGATAGATCCCTGGTTAATAATGACTGGCTTATTACTTTCCCAAACTCTAAGCTTCTCCACCTCCCTATAAAGGGTTCAGACCATGCTCCTATTTTGTTGTCTCTGTATACTAGTTTTGCAGGTTCAAACAAAACATGGAAATTCTTTGAACATTGGTTGCAAAATGATACTTGTGTGGAGGAAATCAAGAACGCTTGGGTTACAAATACTTCAGGGTCTGCAGCTTTTATGATGTCTGATAAATTGTCTAATACTAGGCATCTCTTATCTAAGTGGAGTAAAAACAACTTTGGAAATATACAAGGTCGAATCACGGCATTACAACAACAACTGGAGCAATTACAACTTACAGACATCCAAGGAATACATACAGATAGAGTTCTCACAATTGAGAAGGAAATAGATGCTCTTAATGAAATTCAAGCTTCATCTTACGTATTAAGTCCAAAGACCATTATTACAATGATTTGGATAGGAATTCTAAGTACTTCCATTTTAGAGCAAATCAGAGAAGAGTAAGAAACAGAATTGATTCCTTACAAGCTACTGATGGTACATGGTGTCAAGATAAAAACTCTATTGAACATCTTCTAGTCTCTCATTTCAAAAAAATCAGTACAACCTCAAACCCAGCTGACAGTGAAGGTTTTTTGCAGTATATTCCCTCTTGTATATCAGATGAAGATAATTCAGCTCTAATAGCAATTCCAACTTCTCAAGAAATTCATAATGCTTTAAAACTCATGGAACCTTGGACTTCACCAGGTCCAGATGGTTTCCCTCCTGGCTTCTACCAATCCCAATGGTTGCTAGTTCAAGATGATGTGTGCAGAACTGTTCAATCCTTTTTTAGATCTGGTTATATCCTTAAGAAACTCAATCACACCAGAATCACCTTAATTCCTAAGAGTCCATCTGCTCATAGACCTGAAGATTTTAGACCCATTGCTTTATGCAATACTATCTATAAGCTTATTTCCAAAATCATTGCTCTCAGACTCAAAAAACATATGGATAAACTTATTTCCCCAATGCAATCTGCCTATGTCCCTGGCAGACTCATATCTGAAAATGTGTGTCTGGTTCAAGAACTAGTGAAGGCCATGAAAAGGAAAAAAGGTAGAACAGGTCATCTGGCTCTCAAGATGGACATGTCAAAGGCTTTTGACAGACTTGAGTGGTCTTTTCTCATGGATGTGCTAAAAAAAATTTGGTTTCTGTAGTGAATTTTGTCACCTCATAATGCAGTGTATCAGTACTACTCAGGTGGAAATTATGGTGAATGGTTCACCAACTAAAGCCTTCAAACCTACAAGAGGAATCAGGCAGGGAGATCCTCTATCTCCCTATCTTTTCATCCTAGCTATGGAAGCTTTCTCAAGACAACTGCATTATTGTGAGAATACAAACAATCTGACAGGTATGAAAATTTCCAGAAGTGCTCCAAAAATAAATCATTTGTTATTTGCAGATGATTGCTTACTCTTCTGCAAGGCAAACCAGCTGCAAACTAATAACCTTCTTAAGCTCATACAAGATTTCAGTAATTGCTCAGGTCAACTCATTAATTTTCATAAGTCTGCTGTCTACTTCAGTAAAAACATGAATCTTCTATCATGTCAACTTATTAGTGGTTTACTCCAAGTCAGGCAATTAAATATTGATGAAGAGAAGTATTTAGGTCTCCCTTTCTTTGTAGGAAGAAATAAAAACATCCCTTTCTCAAGCCTTGTCAATAAAATGGAGAACAGATTATCTAAATGGAATGCCTCTAATATGTCAGAAGCTGGTAGAGGTGTTATGATCAAAAATGTCACCAATGCAGTCCCAGTTCATCATATGACAAGTTTCAAACTACCAGATTCCACAATAAATCAACTGAATTCAATGCAGCAAAAATTCTGGAGGAACAAAAAGTCTAATAGAGGGAGGCATCTTATCACCTGGAGAGAAGTCAACAATTCCAAAGAAGAAGGAGGTCTGGGTTTCAGAGATTTACACTTATTCAATAGAGCTCTCCTTGCAAAATCTGCATGGAAATTATGCTCTGATGATACTTCTATTTGCTCCATTTCTTTGAGAGCCAAATACTTCCAAGATGGCAACATTTTTCACCAGATATTCCTAACTCTACATGGTCCCGGGAGAAGTATCGGTTCGAGCTACCTTTTATTAATACTCATAGCTGCTGGTGTGTTGGAAATGGGCAAAGAATCTTAATATGGTCTCATAGATGGATCCCTGATCTACCACTTCCTCCAGTCCCAATGAATGGTGTTTCAAATGCTCATGAATATACTTATCTTCATCAACTTTTCTCAACAGTTTCAGATGGATGGAATATTGGGCTGATTTTTACATTATTTGATGATCATGTTGCGGCTCTAATTCTTAACATCCCTGTCCATAAGAATCAAGAAGACAAAATGGTTTGGACTCTTGAAAAAAGTGGTAACTTCTCTGTTAAGTCTGCTTACAACAAACTTCTCAAAGACAGTAACACCAATCTTTCTGTTGGAACAAGAATGCAAGCTATTTTCAAAAAGTTATGGAGATTACCTGTTTTGCCAAGAACTAAACAGTGTCTTTGGAAATGCCTCAAGGGAATCCTAGCCACTAAAGATAAACTTCAGGGTTTTATAGAAGATGACAACTACTTCTGTCCTTTGTGCTCTCAAGAACTGGAAACTGCAGATCACATTATACTTCATTGTTCTTACTCAAAAGCTATTTGGTTTGCACTCATGGGACTGCACATTGATCAAGGAACACTGCTTCCAGACTGGTTGAGTATTTGGTTTGATAAACTTCTCACTAGACAATTGCAAGACCAAATCATTTGCAAAATAGCAATCATTTCTTGGTGTATCCGGAACTCAAGGTGCGAGGTGGTTTTCAAAGACATAGTCCTTCCGTGGAAAGCATTATTCGAGATGCAAAAGAGAGTTTGCTGTCTCGACTACCAAACCAATTAAGAACTATAGGAATTTAGACTCTCGAATAGAATCAATGCTGTTGGCTCTCCCCTTCTCTCGAATTTTCTTAAAATAAATTGATGGATCTTTTAATGCGGTTAATAATACCGGTGGGGTTGGACTAATATGTCGTAATTTTTCAGTGCACATCTCGGATCAAAGTGCTTTATTTAGCTAATGCGACAAGCCCCAGAACAAGTTGAAAGTAAAGCTCTATGGAAGGCAATGCGGTGGGCACTAGAGGAAAAGCCGGAGAGAGTCATCTTTGAGCTAGACGCAAAGCTTGTGGTGGATGCTGTCCTGGGAGGACCTATAAATTTAGACTGGAGAACTCATAATTTGATTTTAGACATAAAGAACTTGTTAAGTTCACACTCCTTCTGGCAATGCTGCTATGTGCCTAAGGAGGCAAATAAAGTTGCAGACTCTCTTTCTAAATTAGCTAGAACTCAATGTATGAGTAGTGTTTGGATTACTTCTCCTCCAGTTGAAATCTTAAATCAATTACACAAGGAGGCACAATATGTAACCACTACTTAAACCCTTAATGAGAACTGTTCAGTTTCAAAAAAAAAAAAAAAAAAAAAAAAAAAAAAAAAAAGCATCACATGTTGGATATCCAGACTATTTTCAACATAATGAAGCTTTCTTTTCGTTTATCGTGAATGGAAAGACATTGTGATATCGTAAATGGCAAATCATTGTGATATTTTAGGTGTGATGTACGGGGAGTCCTCCAAGTGAATCCTCTTTTCTAGTTTAATTATGTCTTTCTTGAAGATGTGCTTATAAGGTGTATGACTCCTCTATGGTAGGTACTATTGTGATCCCTCTAACATTTTCTGTGTTGATGATATTGTGGTTTTTTTTTTTTTTTTTTGATGGGTTAGTTATGGCCCCTTAATACTACTAGCAATTACAAGGCCCGGGGTTAGAACCCATAACACCACCAAGAGAGGGAGCATGAGAACCATCAGGCCACTTTATGGTTATCTACACCATATTATGGTATTTCATAGAGGTGCTCAATATGATGTGTTAATAATATAAAGAGTCTATTTGAATAGTATGGGGCTTTCTCCCTTCAAACAATTAACTTTGAAATGCACATTATTTTCCAAAGAAGCACGTGCTTCCTCGAGCAAGCATCATCGATGGTAATCATGGTATTTTTATGTTTTTTATTTCGTTATTTGGGTGTTCCTATCGTAAACGGTGAATTATGGAAAAATGGTAAATTGGTCCTTTGAAGTTAGTCTAAGAATTGCAACCAAGTCAAGACCACGAAGGTCGGGACCTCAGCACATGGAAAAGGAACAGGCCTAGCCTAATATCTATAACAAAGTTAGGTTAGTGCACCAAAACCAAACTCCCAACATCCAAAGCTCATAGCACCAAGCCTGGCTATCTACATCGTTTTTCCGCCAAGGTTTTTTTCTATTGGTGGCGAGACTCCGGCCGGACACTCTTATGAAAGAGACTACGATCATCTTATGATGAGCAAGATTTGTGATCAGCCTCTTCTGAGAAATCTTATGCTCAACCGCATTTGATCATGAGTTTGTTTGTCGTATCATAAATAAGACTCACCTCTTGATCCTTAGCATGGCTCCTAGTATAACATCCCCGCGAGATACACTAGCGATGCCTAATCATAACCTTCATGACATATCCATGGGTGATTCCATGAGCATGAGCGAGACTCGAGTCTCACCTGGGCCTTATGACTGATTCCTAGCGACATTCGTACGTGATATATTGGTCATGTATGCCCCGGGCCTTACGAGTTACGACTGATTCCTAACCGAACGTGATACACTAGTCATGTCCTCATCGAGTCTCATAATGAATCGTAGTAACATTTGCATGTGATACACATGTCGTGTCTGCTCTATACATGAACATTATTCACGACCATCCCTGGCATATCCCTGCGAGATACACTAGCTAAGACAATGTGTTATACAGTCTCATGCAAGAGACACTGCCAAGCATGCAAGCATCACTTTTAGTCTCCCGAACATGTCCCAGTTGAGTATATGAGACTTAAACTCCATGAGCACGCCCCATCTAGCCTCATGTAACCGAGCTCTACTAGATCATCATAAAACTCGTACATGTGTGTGCTCCTATGGCAATTGAATGAGTTGTAAGAAGTGCTGAAATTTCATGTCTGAGTAGTTTGTGCATCTGTTACATCATTGAATCATAGTCACCTGCCGCAAAAACACTCCCAGCACATGCTTCACCTTGAGTGAACACAACCCATTACCCAGTGCACCTTACTCACTCTTTGTTTAGCCTTGTGCTTGAGCTGCCAATCTCCATAACCTGTGCTGTGCCTTACAGCAACAAAAAGCACTCCTGTGTGCTTGAATTGGTATGTCACTTGTGTGAGTGTGTTTAAACTGTCATGTGCATAACTTGTGTTGCACATTGCCTGTGCTAAGCATAAACCAATCTTTGCTTGAGCTGTGCCATAACTGTTTCTGCACATAACCCGGGCTGTTAACTTGCCAACCCAAACTGAGCTGAAGCCCGCAGATCCTGGGCTGCACACAAAACCAAACTGAAACTCACACATATCTTGGGCTGCCAACAGCTAGTGCCCAACCACTGGGCTGTGCCTTTCCACTGAGCTGTGCACTTACACAACCTGGGCTTTACATAATCTGAGCTGAAGCCCACTGTACAACAAACCAAATCCCACACAAACCAAAGCCCACTAAACCAAACTAAGCCCACTTAAACCAAATCTGAGCCCATAACAACTGGGCTTTGCATAACTTGGGCTGCACATTTGCAGCAACATTAAGCACTCCTGCGTGCTTAATTTCTAAAATTTGGGGGCCATTTTCTTGTATCACCTTTGCCCCCATGTGTTAATATGATTTGATGTGTGCTAAGCTATGCTTCTTTTGAGTTCACATTGAGTTACTAGACCATGTCGGGATTTTGTCTCGCAATCGGGGATGGAAACAAATCCATCGAGAGAACTTGCTTATGGGCATGCTTCACATTATGAACCACCCACAAACCATGATGTCACTAGTTTTAGGGATTATTATGAACCTTTTCTAGGTCATGAGCCTCAATATGCAAACCTAATCATCATGCACACATGTATCAATCACCACAAGTGGGGAGTTGAACAATTTTATACTCCCAGGCCTCGTATATGCACTCAGTGGAAGAAAACCTCATAGAGCAAAACAATACTAGGTTTGAATTGAATGCAATGCATGATCATCCATATAGCAACATGTATGAGTTTCCCTTGTGTAGTGAACCATGTGCACAACCATGTAATGATCATTCATATGAAACATGCATACCCACTAATGAAGACTCCCCTTCACTTGAACATCTCACTTTGATTCTTCAAATGAACCTGATTCAGTCTCAAAATGAAGAATGGAGGGAAGTTCATGATAGGATGTTTGTTATCTCTGATAATTTTGAAAATAGTGTTTCTATTCCTACTCATGCAACTAACACTGAATATGAACCTAATCTAGAGGTAAATGAGTACACTAGAAATGCTACAAGTTTGAATAGGGAAATGCATTTTTGTTATGATGATGATGATGATGATTATGATATGTTAGAAGAGCATGTGCATGCTGAAAATATGATGGAATCTTTGGGTTCAGAGACGTTAAGCGTCTCTTCTGTGAACCCTATGAATGATACTTCTTCTAACATTCATACATGTGATGTTGACTCGAGTTTGGGTTTGTGAAATTCTTGATGAAAGTGAGCATGTTACACAACTTGTTTGTGACTTAAGAAAGGATGAATCTTCTGTTGACACTAATGTTCTTTGGATCATGATATTATTTTTGTGTATCGATCCCTGCCCATGTCACAATATGTTGCCTCCTCTGATGATTATGACATGGAGATTGATGAATTGTTCTATGCAAGTGATCATGATTTACCTTCTTCTGACCTTAGGAAAGTGTGTGATGGTGCAAATGATCTTATACATGAAAACAACTTAGATGTACCTAATCTCTCTCCTAAGGCACAGATTGAAACTTCTCCACCAAACCTAGGTGTAGTTTGTAACAAAATTGCAAAACCAACTTTTCTGAAAATGCCTAATTTAGGCCTAGAGCTTTGTGCTTCACAAGTCCTCTTGGACTATTTTGCATCAAAGTATAACACTTTTAAGGAACCACAGTTGGAATGTGTATGTCTGCCTGTTATTAGCAAAACTCATTTTGAGTTAGATCTTTTGCATGATGTACCTTTAAAATTGCAAGATTTTGTGCTCAACAACACATCTGTTGACAAGTTTAGGTTTGGGGGTAACTTGTTCACGTATGCAATCTTTCCCTTTCCTGCACTCTCATGTTATATGTGTAAGGCTGTTGATGTTTGTACATATTGTCTTTTGGGTTGATCCTCAACTCTTTAGATTGTTGGTGTATGGTGAATTTTCATTGTATATAATCCAGTAGGACTTGTTAAATTTTCTTTTCTTGAATCGGTTGAGTCTTCTTTCGCATATATTATGCTAATCCGATATGATCTCCGCTGAGAATGTTGGATTCTAGCCTTGACAAATGAAGCTCTAACCTTGCTCCCGCCGACATACTGGTAATCTCTTCCCTTTTCTCTTATCAGCATAGTTCTCATGGTATGTGACTGTTTATTATCTGTTGAAACATTGAGGACAATGTTTGATTTAGGTTTGGGGTACATTTGCATATAGAGTTTTTAATCTTTTATTTAAAAAAAAAAAAAAAAAAAAAAAACTTTTTGCAAATAAAAACCTCCAACTTTTAGAGATTTTAGAGTCACTAGCATGCGTCTAGCTATGTATACATAGAGAGTCTGACCGAAATAACAGAAATTGGAAGTAATGGAGAACGCAATCGGGTTTCTTAGTTGATTAGAGCGTTAAAGTTGGATTTAACCATACCGGAGGGCGAATTAGGTGATGTTTAGATATTCGGTAGTAGAGTTGTGATCAACCATAGTGGAGACTATCCATTTTACATCAAGTGAGGCACCAACCTTCAATTTTTTGCAACTTTCTAGAAAAGCTGTTAGAGTGTGTGTCACCGTACGTCAATTCCGGGTAGGAATGGTGAGCTACCCAACCGCACCACTTTCGGCACTATTTTTGATCTCTTGAGTGCTAATTCCGTCAATCATGAGGGTGACGTCTAAAGACGAAAAACTCCTTCTAAATACCGATTTGCAGTTAGCATCACTCTCTCTCCCTCTCAACAACATCAACACTTTCATAGAAACACATCGTCGTCGACAAGCGGAGCATCATCGAATATTTGAAGAAAAGTTGATATAGTCCAAGGTTTACGTGCAACAAAGGAAAGAAAAGAAAAGAAGATGAGAATTAATGAAGTTTGTGAAAAATTGAGTTTTACTGTTTTATTGTTATTTCCATGTCATGTATGTCATAAAAAAAAATAAAAAAAAATAAAAAAAAAATCAAGTTTTTGTAAAGTTCAGAAGTTCGTCATCAACAGTGAAGACCGAAGACCGAAGATTGAAGACATTTCTATGGTTCCTATGAGAGTATGATGTTAATTGCCGATCGGGTGAGAAGGTAAGTGAGTACTCCCACCCTTGCTAATGGTTGATTTCCTTTCTTAGAGATCATCGAGAAAAGATTCTTTTTGTCCACACACGTGGAGTCTCAGAAATTATTTCGGAAGGTTATCCTTCTCACCTACAACGTGTGCGGGATTTCTCTCTTTATTCCGCCTGCACACATGAGAGACTAAAAAGCGATCTTTTTGAGTGCAATTATCATAAAACCCTATTAGTGAGGCAGAAGTCGAGGCTTATGATCGCAATCGAACCAAGAATTCTTTCATATGGTATGGTTACTTCTCGCTCACACTTAAGGATGAGAATGTGTTCCTTGGTAGTTCTAAATTCTTGTTACTAGCATGCAGAAACTCTATATCCTCATAGCTCCTTGGATGCTTGAGACTCTTTTACACTCGGAAGTTGGAGAAGGTTTTGTGGGTACACTGTAAAACCCTCACGAGACTACAACTGCGTCCACTAGGGACACCTAGGGGTTTAAAGGCTTAGTGCATACGCTAAATGCATTCGAGAGACCTGCGACAGGGGTATAGTTAGGATTTCTTAATTTCTGTTTCACTTGAGGACAAGTAAAATTCAGGTTTGGGGGTATTGATGAGTGCCAAATATTGCATATTTCTACATCTATTTATTGGCATTTAACTCATCTTTTGTGCTCAGAAATCAGATATTATCCCAGATTCTGTATTTTCTTTGTTTTCAAGAATAAATATTTGTATTAATTAATTTTGTGTTTTTAGGTAGAAAATAAAGCTCGGAGAAATTGAGGAGCCAAAGAGCAGAAAATTGGAGACAAGCGTCTATGGAGCAGAAAGCCAAAGTCCTGCACGGTTGCAAACCCAACAAGGAGCAACCCATCTACAAGACATGGGCTTGAGCTATTCAAGACCCGGATCCAAACCGCCTATATCCTGAGCCGTTAGATTTGCTCCATCCGCATCCAACGCTCGCTCCAACCTTCACATCAAACCCTGATGCTCCCGCTCAACACCACAGCTCCTATATAATCTCCCATCACCAAAACCTAATTTCATTTCTCTTCTCCTTCACCCGACAAAACCGTACACCACCCTCACCTCTTTTTCTTCCCGACCAAACCGGGCTTGCAGAGCCACCTCCGCCACCATCTTCTTCCACTGACAACAACCTCACCAAACGCGCCTGCAGCCACCTTCACCTCCTCTCTAGTCTAGTTACCTCTCTCTTAGCTTCTCCCATAACCCTGAAGCTAATTTAGAGATAACTAGAGCTAGGGTTTTCACCAACAAGTCGACGCATGGAGCTCGAGATGAATTCACAAATGAGAGTATGATTGAGAGGGTATGGGCGAATGGGTTTGCATTTAATTTTGTTTTTGAGAAAATTAGGGTTTTGTTTTCTCTTTGCATGTATAAATAGGTGAACTGTGTATGTTTGAAGATATGCAGAGCAGCTGAGAACCACTTTAGAGTTATTTTGTGTTATTTGTTTTGAATGTTCTAATTTAGTTTATCGGGGTGTTGATGAAACCCCGATTTTCATGTCAAGCACATCTACATTAGGCTTATTTCTTGTGTGATATTATGAATGATTATTAGTTAACTATTGAAGCTTATGAGCACGTGATGAGTCATCTTTGTAAGAAACAACAGACTCATACTAGGGGTTAGTTAGCAAAACTAGTTAATAAACATCTAGTTTAGACTTTCATGGGAAAGCTCAAGAACATAGTTTCAATTAGAGTGCCTGAACATGAGATTAGTGGTGGATTCACCACCCTGATGCTCTCAATCTTGTTACAACCTTTTGCACCTTAGTTTAGAGTCACAACTCCAACCAACTCGGTCTGTTTCGACACTAAAAACCCCCATATTTGTGTTACATTCCTTTGAAGTCAGCTGTAGTAAAGCCTTAGATCAACATACAGCACCACAAGTCTCTGTGGTTCGACCCGTATTTTCCCAGTTCTGCATAATAGACACCGTGCACTTGCGGTTTAATTTGTAGGCAAAAACAGACCACTTCTCAAGCCTACCACACCACA
>JAJJWW010017403.1:0-10533 GCA_023531295.1 Papaver armeniacum
GAAACCGTTGTAATAGGAATGTCATTAAAATACATATGGAAACATGATGTTGGGAAATATATTTAAAAACATAGTTTTGAAAATATTGTATCAAACCAGAGAGATAGTGTGGTGGTATTATTTTGAAAGTTTCAAGCGCTTATAGACTTGAAAACAATACCCCACCACATTGTTCGTCTGGTGATTTAAAGCGATTTTCAGAAGTTTTCTTTTTGATTTCCAAAACGGTTTTTACCTAATATTCTAATTAACTCTATTAATTTTTGGTAATTATATTATTCATCAGTTTTATGAAGTATTATTGAGGATTTTTCAAGTGAGCACTAATTACTAATTTATATTATTCATTAAAAGTCAGTATTGATTTCTTTTTGAGTTATAAAAGAACAATTTGAGAAGATAAATTACAATGGTTTTTCATCTATTTTTGAGTTCTGAGCAAGTGAAGAAAGAGTAGTTGTGAGTTCTCCCAAATAAAAGAGTAGTTTCTGCATAAAATTATTTTTAGTACCCAAAGGTTTTTGTGAGTTCTCCCAAATAACATTTGGTCAGTATGCATGTGGACGGGAACGGGTAAGTGTTCACATCAATAAAATTCCATTTAATTTTATTTTTGGGCTCTACTTGCATTTAGTAAATAATCGATGTATACACATATATAATCGATCTCCTTGCTGACTGTTTTCAAAGATGAACAAAATTTGGTGCCGGGTTTCAACATTTGTTGCATGATTTATGAACAATAAATTAATGTATAAATTTCAACGAAGTGAGTTTCAACAAACGAGTGTTTATTAAATTGGTGTTGTCTGACGAGTGTTGTCTGATACAGGAAAAGACACATGCTGACAGTCAAGAGAGGATCAGAAGAGTGATGACGAGTGTTGACGACGCATAAGGACCAAGACATGGTACTGCTGATTTCGTATAGGGTTTTAACTCAATAGCTCAAGAGGGGTAAGACAGGGAGATCCTTTATCACCACTTCTTTTCAACATTGCTATGGAGGGATTATAGATACTTGGACAGAGCTGCGTAAATGGGTCAATTCAATGGCTTTTCAAATGTGCTAATGGAATTTGTGATCAATCATCTACATTATCACGGATGACACAATTTTTTTCTTAATAATTCAAGAGATGAAACTTCATAATTTATTCCTCTTCCTTGGAAGTGTTTGAATTAATTGGGGTTTGAAAGTTAATCAACAAGACAAGAATCATTCCAATTGGTGGCTGTCCAAGATTCTAGCTTGGCGATGGAGCTAGATGTATTATCGGTAGCTTCCTTTCATTTATTTGGGTATGCCTCTAGGGGCTAAAGCAAATTCAAAACTATCTGGGATCCATAATCAAAAAATTTGATGTAGGGCTTTCTCATTTGGGCAAAATATCAGTTTCAAAGGGAGGTAAACTCACAATGTTGAAAACTATTCTCTCTTCTCTTCCTTTATACTATTTCTCTCTTTTAAAGCTCCAATTTCAGTTATAAATCATCTTGAAAAGAAAATGAGAGACTTCTTATGGGGTAGTTCAAAACTTCTCATTTGATTGTCCGGGTTTGTGCTTGCCACAAGTAGAGAGAGGTTTTAGGTGTTTTAAATCTCAAACAAATGAACATTGCATTACTTGATGGGTCCGAGATTTGCACGGAAAAAAGCAACTACGGTGCAAGATTATAACCGAGAAACATGGTGCTATGTCTTCTCATTTGGTTACCACGGTAGGAGTAACTAATTAAGTGTAGTGATTTCTTATTGAAAATTATTGCGGAAACAAGTCGGTGATCAAATACTCATATTTCTATTAACATTCACTCAAGTTTTAAGTTCTCTTTACGGTTTGATAAATGGAATGGCAGTGAGTCTTTAAATAATTCTTTCCCCGAACTGTTGTTAGATTAGCAAAAGACAAATATGGCTCAGTTGCTTCTCAAATTTCTAATGGGAATTGGACTTCCTTGATTTTAAAAGAAGATTCTTTGGAAGATGAAGCCAAGATCCGTTTGCTACCTTACTACTTAGAATCAAGTCTTCCCTCCAGCACTGATAACTTCTGAGATACAAGAAGATGGATTTAGGGAAACAACTGAGGTTCTCGATTGCTTATCTTATTCTAGGTTAATTAAGTGGGATGGAGTGGATGATTTTTCCTTATAAATTTGTTTGAGCAGTGGAAATCCCACCAAAGTTTGCTTTTTAGTTTGGAAACGATGCTTGGCAAGCTCAACACTAAAGACATGCTTTTACATAAAGGAATGGATCTGGATAATGACCGCATAATGTGTGGAAACTGCAGAGGACCAAATCATCTTCTTCTTCATTGCAAAGGTGGCTTACAATTTGTGGTTTGAATTTGTTCATCCGGGTTGAGCCGGGTAACACCCACATTCCTCAGATTCTAGCTCATGCTTGGCAACATGTTTACAAACCTTGGTCTCAGTCTCTTTGGAACATGATCCCGGCAGCAATAGTTTGGGTTCTTTGGGCTGAAGAAATGCCACTTTTGAAGAGAGGCATTTGTTTAAAACTCGAGTTTGGTTAATCTGCCAAAATCTTTGGTAACTCCGCCTGAGCTTGACTGGACACTGAATATGTCTACTTGGGTGACAATTGGGATGCCAATTTTCTAAGTAAATGTAGTTTTTATTTTTTCCTTTGCTACTCCTTGTAGCTTGTACATTCTTCTCCTTTTAATAATATCTTTCGATTTTATCAAAAAAATGTACGGGGTTTAACTATTTTTTTATTTTTTTGATAGTAACTTTTTATTTGTTTTTATTGCATTTTTCTTTGGATTTGGTATGAGTCTAAAGTAGATTAAACCAATAGAAACATTAACAAGATTCCAATTTTTAACCTCTCCAAACCCAGTTGAATTAGTGAAGAAAAGTAGGATATTTTTTGTACGAAAATGATATTCCAGTCACTGATCTTATAAGTGCTTATGTGGTTGTGAATAGGTGAATTTCAGAATGTTTAATCAAAGACATGAGATGTGGGGAGAAGAATTTTTATTCCGTAGCATTTACATAGTTTGGACGTTAATTGCAACTCTTAGTTGTTTGTTGTCTTTTTGGTTTGCTTAGAGAATTGGCTTTTGCTTAGGGTCTTCCTTCTTTGTTGTTGGTGTTGGTCATGTACCCACCATTGGAATAGATTCGGCACTCTAGTCTTGTATTCTCCTTTTCTTTTTTAATGAAATCAAAAAAAAAAAAAAAAAAAAAAAAAAAAAAACTATATGGTCGTATGAATCACCAATCACGAGTTCATTCTAGCGTCTGGGTGTCGTGTATGAACTATTGTATGAGTTCATCCTACAAAATGAACTAATATTACGAGTTCATTTTACCATATGAACTACCACTAAGAGTTCATTACATAATATGAACACCCTATCATGAGTTCATTCTACAATATGACCATCATAATAAACTAGCATTACGAGTTCATTCTACAACATGAACTACTACAATGAATACCCATTACGAGTCCATTACAATTAAGAATACAGCATGATTTGGATAACTTTGTATGTAAAGAGTGGTCAGGATTTATCCTCCCAATACATAAATCTACTAATTTTAAGGTGATGTTTAAGCGTGATCCGAACTACGGCCCACACGCTGATCCGTATCTATGGCTCACACGCGAACAGATGTTTCGACTCCCATTTTTCATGACAAAATTTGGAAGGAGGGAAGAGAAACAAGAGGTGAAACTATTCGATTCAATTCTAGCTTTCCAGAGAACGAAGAAAAATAAAAAAAGATCAATGTTATGAACGATGAGACTTAAATCAATCATTTATTTAAGCGCTTAATAACTTTGAAGTGGTATAATTCATCTATCCAGTTTGATATAAGTTTTCGGTTTTGCTTTTGTTGGCGTATTTCTTTTGGTTTTATACTTCTCTTACTGTTTTGTTTTAGTAGTTTGGAATATTGAGTTTTTAGATAAATCAGATGAAAGTTCAAATTGTTTTTCTTTTTTTTTGATGTTACAAAACTTGGAAGGAACTCAGTAATGGAGCATGAGAAAAGTACATGTCACATGTGGATAGAAAGGGAGTAGGCCAAAAATAAATAAATGAGAAAGGTAATCGATCTCAAATCAAGGCTCCTAACCTTGAATGATTAATAATCAAGGCTCTTCGAGTCCTACGGCTCGACCCCGATTACGGAACCTTAAAGGTATGAATCACATTATCCATTTAGGGTTTTCTTTATTTGTTTGTGTTGATTTGTGTTTCGGCTGGTAATTGCATCCTGAACCAAGTAGTTTCATATAATGGTAGCAAATTTGATATCTCTATAGGTTTTCTAAAGTGGATTAAAGGGTTATTTTTCGTTTTGGGCAGGGAGAGGTATTGTCATATCTTCAAAGAAAAGTACACATTCAAGACTGGTATGAAGCTATGTGATAGTGCAACAACACTAGTACTTTCTTAGACATTGCTTGGTATAAAAGTTCTCTGAATTTCTCTGATTCCGTAATTGGGATTCCATCTTCTTCTAATTTTTTACTTTCCTTTTGTGCTTTATATTTCTAGCACTGGTGGAAATCTTGTAAATTCTTCTTCTTTTACTAAAATTTCTCCCTTCTGATCAAAAAGATAAAAAAAAACACTTGAGTTATTTCTAGTCCCATATGTTGTTGTACTGAGGCTCCTATCCGACCTAGAGGTTGAGTTATTTCTAGTCCCATATATTGCTGCAGTGGTGGAAATAATAATCCTATATTGTTTAACTAATATATAACTAACTGCTCCCTTGTAAATTAATCAAGACAAGTTCTATTATTTCAAGGGTGTTCAATATAGGATTATTATTTCAAATTCAACAAAAAAATTGAACAAATACAACTCTAGAAAACATAATCCCAAAATTCTGAGAATACTGGTGCCACTGCAACTGCCACCCTTTGATTTTATTTTATTTTTTGGAAAAGAGGCATGCCTCATATATATGGATAATTTTCCGATCCGGGGTCGGTAACGGTTACAGGACATGCTCTAGGTTTTACAACAGATAATTTGTATTCATACAGACAACAAAGATCTTCACCTCTCTCTTCAACAAAGTTACATGACCTCTCTTCAACAAAGTTACAGGACATGAAATGAATAAAAAATCCCACCATCTCCAACTGATTCACAACTAACAGTTTAAATGGTTTGGTTTGGATCAAAGTAACATCCAAAACACATAGAAACTACAAACAAGATGAATATGATAGGATCCATAGATCCAACCATTTCTCAAGGTTGTTTTCATAATCATAGCAAAAACAAGTAAGACAAAGGAAAACAAGGATCCATGGAGTCAACCTTGTCGATGATTTTTGAAGTAACGGAACAAGTAACTGGTAACTTAAGTATAACTGCAGATGGGGTCATCATAGATGAATCGCACTTAATCGGTCAAGGTTTCATCAACCAAGTCTGGAACTTTTTTATTCTCGGAGTCTTTTGTAACATTGAATCAAAGCATGTGTCTTGGTAAAAATCTTGAAGTTGAAAGTCTTCTCAAACTCTCTCGATGTCACGTGCTAAGAACATGATCTTCTCTCAAACAGTTGCAAGATCGGGTTGAAGCGAACCTCTCGGATCTATAAGTCAAAAACTAAATAACACTAAATCGAGATTAAAAGACAGATCAAAGTCTCGAAGAAAAATAAGTTAGGGTTTGAAACTGAACTAGCCAGATTCCAGACCAAAACACTATGAAACTTGAAATCAAAGGTAATAAGGAAAAACAAGAAAAGATTGAGAAGGGGTTACAGTTGCTTTGCTATAATCCACCTAAAGGCGGTCGAAGTAAAGAAGAAGATTGAGGCGGCAAGGTTTTTCTTCTTATTTTTTTAGGAGAGAGAAACAACTCTACTCTGATTATCTCTGTTTCCACACATAAATAAAAATTTCAAAATTTAATAATTCTAAACAAATTTCATTCTCAGCATTTTCATTTTCTGTTTTTTCTTTTTTCTTTTCTTGGATACGCAAGTAGTTAAACATCTAATATAGACGACTCAATCGTATGTCGAAGTAGAATAGGAAGACCATCAACAGGCCTTGGATATGGCTGGAGGTTAATTTTTTCATTTGGTAGTACAATCTCCCATTTGTACCTTTTCACTCATAGTACATGAATACCAGTATCTGTAGTTTCGCTACCTCTTGTCCCAGGCATACATGTGGTCCTCCTCCAAACGGTACATATGTGTGCAGCATTGGTCTTTACCTTCAAATCTTGTTGGATCAAATTTTGCTGGTTCTGAAGTAATCTGGGTTCTTGTGCGTCGAATATGTCCACAACAACTACATAAATTTACAGTTACATTACACAGTGTTTATTCCAGGGAATAAATACTTGATAATATTATAGAAAATGCCTAAAAGGACAATAGGAAGAAAAATAATCCAGACTCACCGGAGTGGTTGTCTTTATATATTAGATAGATTTATATATGAAACAAAGATGAATTATACATATTTATTAATTACCTTCCATCCCTTTCATACAGAAACCCAGTTGAAGTCATGATAGCCTCCTGAAACCTCCATGAGCCGGAGGTATTAATCTCATTACTTCACATGCGACATTCCATGAATACTTCATATTTTGCATATCATCCCAGTTTAGCAATTCTCCCGTGCTTTTGAACTCCCGATTTCCATTATTTCTGATAATCCATGGACGACAATCGATGAGCTAACAAAAATCTTAAAAAGCGATATTCCTAATATCCTGAGTGATACAATGGCTTCATCCATATCTATTGTTAGTGCTTTGACGTCTAATAGCGCGTGGCATCAATATGAGACGAATTAGATTTTCAATGTTAAAGTTCATAGAATCGATTAATTAATGTAGTTAAAAAAAATGAAATTTGTACTCCTCCGTCTGTTTATTAAGTGATCCTAGTTGAGTTTTAGACGATTTATAAGTGACGAGGAAGAATATATTTAAAATATTTTTTAAAATTATCTTTCTTATGGATAATAAGCTAGTGAAATTTTCAAATGATTTCCTAAACTATGTCAATGGATGTTCAACTTATATCATTAAAAAGATTTTAAACACATATAACGAATATAAATATTTATTAACTAGCATATGTTATTATATTTCTTATAATTAATTAAAAGATATTTTAGATATCTTCATTTTTTGGTAATATAGAGTCGGCAATGGTGGGACAAAATCTAAAAGTAAATATAGTGGAACTGGAGGAGTAGTATATGTTAGTTCAGTTCATGGATTAATGGGTGTGTTAAAAATCTAAGTTGATGGGTTTCAATGGACAATCACATGATATTCATATAAGTTACCTTTTTGGACTTCATTATAGACACCAGGGAAGCTCAGCAAGATACTGTGATAATGAAAGTAATGGCAGTACTAGATGTATCACCGCTAGCAAAAAAAAACGTTACGATCCTGTTAGCAATGTCTAATTCGTCTGTGAATTCCCATCACCGTCAACTTCTAGTAGCATTTGCGTATACATCTTTGGTGGTGGTGGTGGCTTTCTTTTCTTGTAAATCAATCTTCCTTTGTTTGATTATCAACATTATCTTATTCAAAAGTAACTTCCAACTTTAAGCCCAAGGTTGTAAGTTGTTCCCGGAAAATCTATTGGCAGCGAGAAAATTCCGTTCTCAAGTGTTCCAAAGGTCCACGTAATTCTTCCATTCCAACAAATCATCCATGCCTAGGAGTAAATTACAAGCTACACCAAGTGTGTAATTCTTGGCTAGAGGTGATCCTATCACTTTTCTCTTTGTTATCCCAGTTTCTAACTAAATGTTGCACCGAGTACTCTATCCCTGTAATAGAGATCAACCTGCATGAACGCGTGCAGCAGGTTACCTCATTAGATAGTTTCTAAGCAGAGCAAGACTGACAAAATCCTCGAATTGTATCAATAGTGTTGCGATTTTGAAGCCAGTGAACTAACTAATCTTAAAAACAGACTCGCAAAGTTAATTATGATTGCTGAAGACATATTAACAGTAATAACCATCCAATGTGAGACAATTTAAAACATGGCCACTAGGAACAAGGGATGAATTTAATCCGAGAAACACTAGTATTGAAGACATATGAAAAGTGGGTTTGTTTTTTATTTTTATCTTTTTATTTTTTTTAAAGCATTGGTGGGTTTTTAAATACGACTAAGCGGTCCAAGGCTACCCAATTTCTTTTAGCATTTTTGATTAATGACAGAAAAAGGTTGCATATCAGCAATTTATCTCACTAGTTCGATTCTTGGCGTTGTAGAGTTTTTAGGATATTAAGAAATATCGAGAAAGTAAAATCTTCCAATATTACCCGTATTAATTCCTACTTAAAAGTTAAATAACCTAGTTTTGTGTTTCTGAAATATAGGGAAAGTTATCAATCCCATAGTAATGCAATTTGGGATGTATAAGATTGAGTATATATCCACCATGGGGTATATTTAAAAGTTAGAGTAATTGTTTTTGTGTTGATTACCATTAGAATTAATTCTCTAGTATGATTTCAAAGCAAGGGTAGATTAGTGAAAATTGGGGAAAAACACTAAAACTATCATCTAATTTGGAACACAAAAGAAACTCTAAAAAAGCAAGTAAAATGAAACAGAGGGACTATTTAAGAGGAAAATTTTTTTAACAATAACTAATTGTAAAGTGCGTTTCCAGTACTTGGATTAAGCCAATAAAGGCAACTTTTCAATGGGACACTGGTACCCGTTGGACCCTTAGTGGGATAACTTCTAGAGAAATAATAAACTTATATCCTTTATACAGGACTTCATAAAGTGACCTAGTTGTAGTTTTGCACAGTTCTTAAAGTAAGAAAAAGAGAGAAGAATTTTTAATTATTCTTTACAATTATATTTTGAGGATAATTACTGTTAAAATTTGGAAATGATTTATATCTCAAACAATACAACAGATATACGCAAATGTTATACCATTGGAGAGCATTTTAAGATATCTACGTAATGAATATAAACATGGCTATCAAATTATACATATTATTCTTTTAACCATTAGGTTTTACTGGTTTCTTAAATAAAACAATCCATTATTTTTCTAAAAACAATTTGAACTAGGTACGGCAGGTTAAAAAATATGCCTAGCCGAATTAGCTTGGATCCAAGAGAACCTAACATGACCGTAGTTGAGTTTTGTGGGGCTCTGGCCGGGATTATTGAAACAAGATCTATATGGTACTCATTCCATTTCAAAAAAAAGAAAAGTTTTATTTGATTTTAAAATAATAACTATAAAAAAACAATCATTTTGTGTCCTTTTTTAAACATTTGTTCCCAAATTATCCTTAAAAAAAATCAATTGGCAAAGTATTTTTTTTTTCTTTCTAATCTCCCTTCTGATTTCCTTTTGTTTATGAGACATTATTAATTGAGAAAATGGGTCATTTGTCCAAAAAAATTTAAAACACGGTTCAAATGGACGAGTAAAAAAAATTAAATTGTGAAATAGTAAAAAAAAGCCAAGGATGAATGATTCATCTGCAGCTTATACTTAAAAATACAGCGACGAATCATGGATGCATCCAGTAAAATAAAAATAAGAAAAAATATTTAAAATGGGCCGGGGAACCTGATTATGATCCTTACTTTAATTTTTTATCGTTTAAACAAGATGCTCTTTTAATTTTTGTCTATTTAAACAAGATGGAAACCTAAGTGTTTCTTTTCACCTGCGAATTGTGCAAAGTTTTGGTCTTTTTGACCAATCTTGTTATTAATTCATACTCTCGGAGAAAAATCAATTCATACTTTGGGTTGTTCCTTTTTAGCATGCTCTCTTTTGAATGGTTATTTTTTGTCTATATGTTCTAAGGAGCTTGTTTCTAGCTTACCACTGTTAGGTCTTTATAAAAGTTTCCTTTTTCGATCGACCCAATTTTTGTTTGCAATCGGGAATAGTGTATCTATCATAAACGAAGTTGAGAGATGGAATAGTGTATCAATATAAACGAAGTTAAGAGTCTAGTGTATCAATTGGGGTCTTTATTTGGTTGGTTCCGGTTTTACCCCTTCAGAGACTTCATTGTAAATTGGGAAAACTGCTGTAGGCTCACCCTAATAAGGGGCAGGACTTCGGGCTTGAAGCTTGGTTTTAGATGGATTTATATTTTCTTTTCTTTTATACTTTTAATAAAATTTTAGCCCTTTTCTGTCTCATTTTATTTTATTTTTCTAGTAATTGGAGTACCAAAATGAGTATGAAAATATAAACCAAACCCAAGTGCTTCTAAAAATCAGATTAGGGCATATAAAAATCAGATTAGGGCTTCTACTTGGGGAACCAGCTGGTTTTTCCATCGAATCGTACTTAAATCGAGAAGCCAAAAGTGTGATAATTTAAATAGTATATACATAACATATGATTTAAACTAGATAACAACGCATAGTGCATAGTTTAGTCAGTAGTGTGTTCAGTGTTCACTGTTTTGTCGTGGCGTCGAATTCCTGTTATCTCAAGAGTATTTAGTGAAGAAAGAGTTTGTATTCAA
>JAJJWW010017404.1:0-82942 GCA_023531295.1 Papaver armeniacum
CCATGCATAAATAAAAATAATAATGGGCACTATTAGCCATTGATGCTATTTCGCGTGGGTTTAGTTCATCGAGCGAGAACTCCATATTTTTCGATGCAATGATTGGTTCTTAATTTTTTCTATGAATGTCATCATTTTTTACTTGATGAGGCAAAATTCCCTTGTCTTCAGTATATCTTTCAAAAGTGAAAGCGGGCAACATATTTTTGTGGATTAGCTACCGACCTATGTAGTACCACCGTTTAAATACAAGTGTATAGTCGCCACGTAGTTGAGTGCCAAAATCGATTGCGAATATTTGGGACTCACCAAATCCTCGTAGGCTCGTAATAATGCCTTAATCTATTCTACTATATAAAGGAAGACCCTTAGAGCATCTCCAACGAGAAGTTTTATTTACATAGGATTTTGAATATCATTTACATTAAATTCATCTCGTTGGGTCATAGAAAATAGGAAGGGTGTTAAAATAAATATGAATTGGAAAGGTCTTATTTAGACCTTGGGAATGACCTCCACATCATCATTTAATTATAATTTACTTTTTAATTTTTAGATAAATTGTTATGAGCCGTAGGAAAATAATCAATTTTATCATTATCCAAAATAAGCAATTTTTTTTTTGATGATTTTACCCTTATTATTCATATATAAGAATAAATAAAAATGGAAATGGAGATGTTCACTTTGAGGGACGAAAATATATTAGTAATAAGAATCCAAAATGGAAATATAAGTGGAAGACAGGGCAAATATGGAAGTAAAATTTAACGTCAAATTATATTTTTGCCCCTAAGCCAACCTAATATTTATGGTTTGCAAAAATAAGAAGGGCATATTAATAATTTCGTTGGACCCACCTTGCACGTGCAAAACACTAGTGATAAGAGAAGGAATAAATGCTTCCACACACGGAAAATGCCTTAATGATAAGATTGGGATCGGTAAAGGAATTTGAAACCAGCACTCAAGGATGTCTCAGAAAACGACTTTGGATGCGAAAGGGAGATTTAATTCTTCCTCCTTCCCGATGAATAATGATTGAGAAAAGGATAATCATTCAAAATTTATAAGGCTTGTTTGCTTAATGCAGGAGCAAAATATGTAGAGGACACGTGTCGAGAGATCAAAGACGTAAGTAGCTTAGTAGATGCAACTGTTTATTGTAACTCGATGTATATACCAACCCTTTATAAGGGAAAGAGAGAGATGTTTGGAGGGATCTCCTTCTTCTTCCCACAACCTAGAGATTAACAAGAACTCTATTTCCCTTTAATGGAGTTTGTATGTAACACTTTCGATCATAGTGAAACCCGTGGATGTAGGCTTCATTAATGGCCGAACCACGTAAAAAAACCTTGTCTTCATATTTACTTTGATGCATTTTGCTTCTCACTTGTTGGTAGTTCTTCGTATTAGGTGTTGGATCTCATTGGGTGTGGTTGTAAGATTTTCTACGACTACACTTAATTTGCGGGCCAATCCGAATAGAAAGGCATTGTGGATGAAATTGTTCTTCATTTGCTCCCAATGATGGTACGATGCAAGTGTCTGTTCTTCTTAAATTAATGCTCCCAATGATGGATTATCAATTTACGATGCAAGTGATCATAAAAATTTATTATTTTAAAGAGATAATTAATTTAACGAGTATTAATTTAAAGAGTTTCTACTGTATTTTCAGACGGTGTTGGAAAAACCGCGGTGTTCAAATAAACGCACCAAGTATTGGGTGTGCGGTATACCAATCAAACACGCATTGCATCAACGTTTTGAACTTCCGTGGTGTTGAAATCATCTTCTGTACGGATAAAATATATCTATCTTCTTTCAATCAATGACACTTACGACAGTTTGGCCGAGTGGTCTAAGGCGCTAGATTTAGGCTCTGGTCCGAAAGGGCGTTGGATCAAATCCCACAGCCGTTTTTTTTTTTTTTTTTTGGTACACTGAAATGTCATAAAATTCCTGCTGGAAATTTCTTAATAAGTAGGTGGTACTATCTTGACAATCCATATTACATAAGTTAGCATCCGACTTGTTCATGATTTTGAACATAATTTTATTTGTCTTATTGATCCTCTGTCTGTTTCATGAGTAGGAGGAATTGATTGAGGAGAGAATTCTATGGCTGTTCACTCTGAAAACCGAGAGGTCTGTTAATCTTTAACTCTTTTATCGTGTTGGCGTACACTTAGTTTTGCTAAAAGTGAACTTCTAATAATGTAGTGTCCTTGTTTTATGATCAGGGAAAGTTCACAGCGGCATTAGTATGCTGGATTCTAGGAATTGGATGCCTTTTCTCTTGGAACAGTATGGTGTCCATATTAGACTACTATGCCATCTTGTTCCCGGTACATTTCCTGCTGTTGCATTCTTATATACTGTTGTTCAGTTTCAGTTATTAAGTGGTTAAAAATCCTGGCGAGATTGGGGTATACCCAATTTTAAAGGGACACTTTTTGTGGGTTTTAGGGGGAGTCCTAATGGATAAGTTACAAAATTACCCTTACCCATTAATAATCTTAATTACCCTAAATCAGTTTTTATTCTCTTTATTTCATCTTCTTCTCTTCTTCTCTTCTTCATCTTCATCTTCCATCAACCAAAGCCATATAAAAATCTTCAACTTTGATTTTCCAAAAAAATAGTTGACTCTACCAAATGAAGCAGTAAGACTATAAATGATGTTTAAACTCAAACCCATCATTGTGTTGTGTGATATGATTGTTATATTAGGTTAGAAATAGAAAATTATGATTTACGTGTTTTTGGTGCTACAAGGTCGTAACATGCATATCTTGCCGAGCTTTTCATAACAGACCATGGCGGCATTGTAAATTTTTCTTCAGTAGGCGGGGTATTTTTTGAATATCTTCTTGGCCAAATACGGTAGGAAGGGTATTTTTGAATACCTCAACGGCCAAAAAACAGTAGGAAGGGTATTTTTGAATACATTGCTTGACCAATAATTTTTTTATGTCATCTCCGTATGTCAAAAAAACAAAAGTCGGCAAGGTCGACGATGAAGATCTTCTTAGCCACTTTTGGCCTAAGATGATCTTCATTAGTCGACCTTGCCGACTTTTCATACTTTCAGAACTGAAAGTGTTGATTGATTTTGAGTATGATTTCATATAACATATTTGCAATCCCCCTTTTAGAAGTATTTCGGTTGTGTGCTTCATTTTCGTTGCAAGAGATATTCTCAAAAAAAAAAAAAAAAAAATCATTAAAAATCATCCCACAAGAGTTCAATCAAAAACAAAATTTCATAACTTAAAATTCATAAGTTTTAATCTATTCAATCAATTTACTTAATTAATTAATCTAATCAAAATTTTAGTGTTAATTAAACGAGGGCAATTTTGCCATTTTGAAAATACAAGGTTAAGGGGTGGCTTGGTTTTACTTCAAAATGACCATATTTTGTCTTATTGGGTATACCCCAATCTCGCCAGGTTAAAAATGTCATATGCACATATTAACATTTCCCGGTTTAGTTTCAAAATGAATGATCAATTTTCTGCCATGGTTTCCTTCATTGTGTAGAAGTACCATCCAGCGAGGGTTCTTCCCATAGTCTATCAACCTTTAGCAGTTGGAGTGTTGCTAATTTTAACGTACAATGAAGCAAAGATAAACACAAGAAGGAGGAACTTGTTTGGTTATTTCCTTTTCTTCATAAGCTAGCTCTTCAATGATTCTTGTTGTGAGTGAGCCCCCAACATTTCATGTTCTTCGTTTCTTTATAGCTCTTGAAAAAAACATTGGATTCATCAAGGCGTCCTGGTTTTCAATGCTTTTGTGCCTATAGTTGGACTCAGCTACATCTGGGAAAGGGGGGATTGGAGTGTACATTGGTATATGTACTTGTAGTCTTTGATTTTATTTTCCAGGGATGTACTTCGCGCTCTCCATGTTATTTGAGCTACTTTATCTAATTCTTTATGCATATGTCTTCCCGAAACTGCCTATTGTAAAGTACTACCGTTCGAAAGCAGCCTCAGATGGATCTAAAACTGTTTGCGCTGATCTTGCTGCTGGCGGATTACAAGTAAGTACTTACAAATAGATGGAAAGGTGCCATCTCTCTACCAATTTTTAGCCATATGATATAAACCCAAGGTTAAATGAGAATCGACTCTAGTTTATGCAACTAGTAACACTAAGGAGGTGTAGGGATTAAGTTTCCCAGTTGCTAGAGTTCTCTTTTATATAGTTTTCAAATCAGGGTTTGCAATCCAAGTTACCTTGGTAACAAAGCATTCAATATTCACCGTTAGATTGAAAACCTGATTCAACCAAGCTAATATCTTTCAACCGTTAGATCGAACTTAGCTTGTTACACACAAATGAAATGTACCCTCATTTAGTTTTATGTAACCGTACCCAAATGTGTACACCATGTTGGCTCACAAATAGTTAACCAAAGTTAGCCATATGATTACTCTCATATCAACCTTATTCATCTTAACCATAACTAGTTCAAATGACTCAAATGAAACTAGTTAAAGAGCCGTTCAATTGCTATATTCTCATAAAAGTATACAAGAACACAATTGAAGATTCACTTGAATCAATTCATGAACATTATAGCCACGGTTTTCAAAGATTACATTCCTTAATTTATAAATGTTTAAGTTCATGTTCACAACCGATTTTAGAAAGTAACCAACTCAAGTATGCAAACGTGTACGCATACTTAAGTAGCCGGACCGAGTTTGGTTACGCCTTGATGCGTACGGGTGCGCATACCTATTTATATTCCAAACTCCAATGAGAAATTCACGGACGTGAGACTTCCGCCATCGCATCATTGCTTCATCAAGTGAGACATCAACAAAGACAACAGAATAAATCTGTACAGACTGGGTTAACACATGTTTATATCCAAACATGGTTACATGATTAAAGCTCTTTATTTCAATCATTGAAACATTTTCTTAGAGGATGACAATAGTTGTTTTCACACTATTAGCATCAAAGCAATTTTCAATATATTGAAATAATCATAACGAAACATTCTAAGATTACACCAAATGATTGTATCACAAACCATGTAAGATGTTACTCGGCAATTTTCACATGATATAAGATGAACTTGGTCGAAGCGAAAGCTTGCCAACACATATTTCGAGAAATATGCAAGCGAGATAAACTCAGCTCGAAATCTCAAATGTGTATATAGAAAACTATATCGTGTCGACTTATGTATCAATATAGAAGATAGAGTAGAGATAGATTTTCTAGTGATAGATGAGTTTAGGTTTCCACGTACCTTTTGTCGATGAAGTTCCACAAGATCCCCTTAGTAGTTCTTAAGTCTCCAAATGATGAATGTCGTGAAGTCTAAGCTCAACTACACAATCTATGTCCTAGTCAGAGACATCTATAAATAGGATAGAAATAAAGACTTATAGTTTTGATCACTAACATTGACAAACAAGCTTGAGATAGAAACACTTGCGAGTTCGACCAACAGTTGCTCTAACACCATCGATTTGAGTTTTAGAAAACTTTGAGATTTCAACTTCCCAAAAACTTCATCAACAACTATATAAGCATTTACTAGTACTTCTGTGAAACATTGATTTAAACCTAGATTTAAGTTTAATCGACATCTCATAGAAGATTGAGACTAATTCATGATTTTGGAAATTCATCTAAGGCATTTCATTCATTCATTTCTCTCTGATTCTAAATTTTTCAACATTTTGGGGTTTTTATAATTTTATAAATTGGGGGTTACAAAGTATTGGTTTTGAATGATGCAATTTCTAATGGTGATTATGAATATCTATATCTTTCAGATGTATATGTATGTGATTGTAGATGTTGCAGTACATTGTATTCTGTTTTGAGAATATCTCAGTGAAATTTGTAAGTTTATTTGGTCATTGGTGATGAGCGGACATATATAGTATTTCGTTGTTTTTTTTTGTAGGATGTCACCTTTTGTTTGCAAATGAGTAAATCAATTGATTGTATATTAAACAGTAGCTCTAATGAGAATCCCAACCAATTTCTGCAATTTAAATGAAAATCAAAGAGAAGCTAATGTTCTTTTTCCTATTCGATTCTAGCTCTTTATGATTTGAATTCATTGCGGATCGTGAACTAACGTTAGGTCCGTATATGATTCAATCTAGTCGTGTTTTTATGACTTTGATGAGATGATCTAAAGATTGTTATACCTTTTAAGAATATTTCAGTTAAATTTTTAGTTTTCGCTGATAAACTTGGACTCGGACATACTATTTGGGTGTAAGATGTCAGAATTAGTGAATCAAGATTGTCATATGTTTTGGGAAGTAGTTTCTGTAGTTGGGTCAATTGACTTATATTCTGCATGTTTTCAATTCACCATTTAACACTGGATCAAACTTCAATTTCATAGATCATTTACTACATTTATACATACTGAGTTGTTCCTTTCATTAAAAATCAAGGATATTTAGATTCCAACATACGGAAACTTCACCTATTGCGTTCAAATCAACACGAACTTATGAAAAATAAATGAATATAAGGCTTATGGATTTACCAACAAATTACCTTATTTTGTCTTACATGAGCAGCCAATCTGTTGAAAATGTCCTCTACATTCTTATTGTAAGTTGATCGCTGCACAATTGGAGAGCATCCCTATGGTTGTATAAACAAAATGAATTATCTATTTAATCTCGAATGCACCATAAAATCTACCATTAAAACCAGGTATTTATCCCAATAAATACGTACTCATATGTTAGTGGAATTTATGTTCACTCACCTTATGTCCTAGAGCATTTTTTTCCGAAAGAAAAACCGTTTGTAGACTTGACCATAGGTTGAATTGACAGTTGATTTTGTATTCCAATGGTCCAACAACTGTGTGATATCGATAGGCATTAGTACACGAGGGAGGATCCATGGACACTCTTAGATGGACAAGGTCAGACAAGATTTAAGCCATTTTCTCCACAAAACCCAAACGATAATGAATTTAAGTGTAATATTTTGATGATATGTATCTCTTATAAGACTCTACATTCCTACAAAAAAAAATGAACATAATTCGAGATAGCAAACCTTACCATCTACTTATCTTAATTTCAACCGTTGATATTCAATGGGGTAGATGGTCATTTTATACATCTCGAATTGTGTTCATTTTTTGTAGGAATGAAAGCGGGCAACATATTTCTGTGGATTAGCTACCGACCTAAGTATTACCACAGTCTAAATACAAGTGTAGTAGTCGCCACGTATATCGAGTGCCGGAAAAATCAATGGCGAATATTTGGGACTCTGACTAATCAAATTTAAATTCGGAAAATGGGTCATTTGTCCAAAAAAATTTAAAACATGGTTCAATGGACGAGTAAAAATTATTATGGGTGAAATGGACAAAAAAAAATACTATGAAAATGGATTCATCCTGGCTTAAACTTAAAAAATAGCGAGGATGAAACTGGATGCATCCTGATGTAAATTAAAAATGAGAAAAAGAATTTGAAAATGGGTAGAATGAAAGTGGTTATATCCTGTCTATTTTTATATTTTTGTTCATTTAAATAATATCAAAATTTAAATATCTTTTTCACCCAGAAATTATTAATTTTGGTCTTTTTAACCAATTTTGTGATTTAAATTCCCTTGTAGGTAGGCTCCTAAGAGAGGGAATAAATGCCTTAAATGATAAGATTGGGATCGGTATAAAGGAATCTGATAAGGCTTGTTTAATTCTTCCTCCTTCCCGACGAATAATGATACCTCGAGTCAAGTGAGAAAAGAAAGGATAATCATTCAAAATTTATAAGGCTTGTTTGTTTTGGGGCCAATCCGGACGAAATTGTTCTTCGTTTGTCCCCAATGAGTTGTGATAGGGTGCGAGGTGTTTGAAAAGCTTACACATTAAATGTGCGATGAAACATCAGCACATAAGACGGTTTGGCCGAGTGGTCTAAGGCGCCAGATTTAGGCTCTGGTCCGAAAGGGCGTGGGTTCAAATCCCACAGCCGTCATCACTTTTTTTTTTTTTACATGAAAAGACGGTGTTACAAAATGTCCTAAGATTCCTCCTAAGTTCCCAAATTCTAATTAAAGCTCCCATTTAGCAATGTTTGCTGCTGCCAATTTCTTAATAAGTAGGTGGTACTATCTGCCCATTTATAATAATTTTGAATTTTGGAATTTATTGTTATCCCTTGTATTTTATTTTTGATCGATTTCCTTGTATGTTTGACTTCTTGTTGTGCCCATGTGTTTCCAGAGGGGAGAGTTGAAACCTCAGTCAGAATCAAGTATCACAAACCTGCTGTTTGTGTGGATGGATGCATCAACGAACTATCCGCGTAAGTACGGTTCTTCTTGACTAACCATATTAGCATCCGACTTGTTCATGATTTTGTACATAATTCTATTTGTCTTATTGATTCTCTATCTGTTTCATGATTTTACAATCGGTAGGAATTTGTTTGAGGAGAGAATTCTATGGCTGTTCACTCTGAAAACGGAGAGGTCTGTTAATCTTTACTTATAACTCTTTTTACGTGTTGACGTACGTCAAGTTTTGTGAGAAGTGAATTTCTAATAATGTACTGTTCTTGTTTTATGATCAGGGAAAGTTTACAGCGACATTAGTATGCTGGATTCTAGGAATTGGATGTCTTTTCTCTTGGAATAGTATGGTATCGATATTAGACTACTACGCCATCTTGTTCCCGGTACATTTCCTGTTGTTGCATTCTTCTAATTTATGGTTCAGTTTTAGTTAATAAGTGTTTAAAAAATGTCATATTACCGTATGATTCCCTATTTAGTTTTGAAATGAATGATCAATTTTCTGTCATGGTTTCCTTCATCTGGTAGAAATACCATCCAGCCAGGGTTCTTCCCATAGTATATGAGCCTTTAGCAGTCGGAGGGTTGCTAATTTTATCGTACAACGAAGCAAAGATTAACACAAGAAGAAGGAACTTATTTGGTTATTTCCTTTTCTTCATATGCTCTTTGATGATCCTTGTTGTGAGTGATTCCCCAACGTTTCATGTTCTCGTTTCTTTATAGCTCTTGAAAACAATATTGGATTCATTAATCATCCTGGTTTTCAATGCTTTTGCGCCTATAGTTGGACTCGGCTACATCTGGGAAAGGGGGAATCGGAGGGTACATTGGTATATGCATAATCAGTGGTGCATTCGGAGCTGGCGATGCCTGTGTTCAAGGTGGAATGATAGGAGATCTATCCTTAATGTGCCCAGAGTTCATTCAGGTGAGCACTACCATGACATGCACATTCCTCATGTTCTTCTGTAGGTTGCATTTGACACTTGACTAACGTTTTTGTTCTCATGTACAGTCTTTCTTGGCTGGTATGGCTGTCTCTGGTGTTATAACTACTGCTTTGAGGTTAACTACAAAAGCAGCCTTTGAAAATTCAAGGAATGGTCTTCGCAAAGGGTGCAAGTACGTAAAAGATTCTATCATTTCCCGTTTAACTTGTGGATTTACTAGAGAAACATAGAATGATACCGAATATATGTTAAGCTCTTATTCTTCTATTTTGATGTTATGTTGCAGGGATGTACTTCGCGGTCTCCATGTTATTTGAGCTACTATGTCTAGTACTTTACGCATATGTCTTCCCCAAATTTCCTATTGTAAAATACTACCGTTCAAAAGCAGCCTCAGAAGGATCTAAAACGGTTTGCGCTGATCTTGCTGCTGGCGGAATACAAGTAAGTACTTACTAGTAGACAAGTGCCATCTCTCTACCTATTTTTTTTTTTTACGTCCGCTTCAGATTTTCTCACAAGTAGGTTTTGGAAACTAATGCAGGCTTCAGAAGAGAATCCAGAGTTCATGGCGCGCCTAAACAACAGACAGTTGCTTGCTCAAAACATGGACTACGCAATTACAATATTTCTCACATTTGTACTGACATTTTCACTTTTTCCTGGGTTCTTAACCGAAGACACTAAAAAACATAGTCTGGGATCTTGGTAAGTTGTTAATTACGAGGAACTAAGAATTATGATTATCGCGTTATCTTTTTCATGAATATCTTGCACTTCTTGGGAACCATTTCAGGTATGCACTAGTGATAATTGCAATGTATAACGTGTGGAATCTGGTTGGAAGATATATTCCGCTTATCGAATCATTGAAGCTGAAATCACGGCGATGGCTGCTCATTGTGTCTATTTCTCGTTTCTTACTGATTCCATGTTTTTACTACGCTGCCAAGTATGGAGGCCAGGGCTGGATGATCATGCTGACTTCATTTTTAGGTTTAAGTCAAGGATATTTCCCTGTTTGTGTTCTAACTGGGGCGCCAAAAAACTATAAGGTTAGTAACTCCCGCGGAATTGTGTAATGCGCACTACATATTTTTGTTCAAGGAATCCAAAACGCTCAAGGAATGTTCTCATTACTTCAAGGTCCTCTAAAATCTTGCTCGAAATCTCATAGCGATGAATGTGCATTGTTTTGCAGGGACCGGAGAAAAATGCACTGGGGAATCTGCTCGTATTGTTTCTGGGTGGAGGTGTACTTGCAGGGGTCACACTCAGTTGGTTATGGCTTATTGGCAAAGGTTGGTGAGCTCTAGTAAACTACTAGTTTCTCGCCCGTGCGTTGTACGGGGATTTGTTTATACTTTTTAGGCTTTCTTGCCACAATTTTATATCCTCTGATGAAAGTTCTGAAGGAAATTCTGAGATTAGGAGGATCAATTTTACATCTATGGAGTATAGATTCAACAGAAGCCAAGAAATTTGAAATACCTTAAATAATGACTGTCCTCCCGTATAAAATTTCGTATATAAATTACAGATGAAATATCAACTTAAAGTCCTCTTCATGACTTTCAACTGTCGATGAGAGTCGGGAGTACTTACAGATTAAGGAGAATACCTAAATGTGTACCTTAAGAAGGTGTTAAGTAATTATCGCGTTCAGTGACGATCTCTGTTTACCATCAGTCATCCAATCGGAACCGACACTATTATCCCTAGATCCACAAGGGTGAGATTTTCTCCACAATTAGCCTCCCTCAACGACGCAAGAATCCTCTACCTCATGCAATACAACATATGAAATTTCTAATCCAGCCTCTGCTCGACAATTTGGTTGAGTTGTGGATGGTAATTAGCCCCAAGTCGAGCATTATTCCATTGCTGCTCATCATACTCATTCTCTTTGAGCTGCATACTTGAAATAAAACTGACAGCTACACAAAAGTTTTAGATGCAATTATTCTCACATGATGGAATATAACTGAAGTCAAAGCACCAAGGAACTTACGCTTCTTCAAGAACAGTCCTCAAAATAGAGTTTTGCTCTTAACTGCCGCAGGGGTATCTTCTGTTAAATTCTTTTTAATGTTCTATATTCATTCCAATTGTTATTAATTCGCACCTTCTGAAACATGATGCATTTCAAATATAAGATTTTAAGAACTATAGAAGTTTTGGTTATGCAGGGAAATATATATTTATGCACACCCACATTCCAGGATATGAAAACTATATACAACCCCCGGGAGAGTAGCTCATGTAACCTATGCGTAGCTTAATATTATCAAAAACAAAATAGAAGTAAGTCACCTCTCATTTGATCAAAAACATTATGAGAGGCCAGATATTAATTACCCTTGTAGCTATTCCCACAGCTCAATAAAACCAACAAAAAAGAAAAGTAGAAAAATAAATAAATGCTAAACTATGATTATCTGCCATTTAGCGGTGCCATGGGTTATATGCAAATCTCTGTGAAACTAAAATCACTGGAAAAATGTTACCAAAAGAAGCAACAATATGCATACATAAGATTTGATACTCACCAAGAAGACATTTCCACGTGTATGCATAAGTTTTCATAAGTGCTAGCCAAACAATTCCAGTGTCTAATCTGCCCAATAGACACATAAAATATATATTATACCTGAATACTAAAAAATAAGTTTGAAGTGATAGTCAAAATATTTTCATAGATTGATAACCTAGATTGTGGAGTTCATACAGATAAACAAATATTAGTTAAAATTACTTTGTGCAGTTCTCTGTGTTCTTTTTCGCCTACTCTGGAAAAGTAAGTTTCATCCAAGTAAAGTGGGTAAGGTACAATGGAAAGGATATGAGATATGATGTAAATAACTAAGAATAGATTGAGATCAAGAACTGGTTCTCTGAACTATCTTTTCTTTCAATCTGTTAAATTGTTACTCAATTTATCAACTCGTGTTAGTTGTGATTCAGTTTTTCATGAGAACTCTTTTTCATTTAGGTTCAATTTGAAATACCAGCTCAAAAGTGAATACATGAAAGCGAAACAAAATTAGACCTTCTTTGCATTTAAAAGAATATCCATGAATTGAGAGCGATCGGTTTAACCTCGACTCATAGTACCCAACAAAGCACTCACCTATCCAAGTCTCGACCTCTATTTAAGCCTTAGATATCCTCATCCATACCAAAAGAACCGTGTTATTCACGTTAAGAGTATTACCAAGCACCCTTTACGATCTCGGACAGGATCTACATTGCGTTATGTCATTAACTTAATGGAAGAGAAATAAACAAATATATCTAAAGAATTTAAATTGAAGAATACAGAAGTTTCATTTTGATTTTTTACCTAAATGACTGGGATTTGAATTTCTTATATGACCTATAGTTTCATTCTCTCCATCTCAGAGAAAAGGATCCAGCAATAGCTCTGCAGTAAGCAATTTATCGGAGCCATTAGCAGAACATCTTTGATCTGTCCCACCAAAGACACAATTATAGGTAGTCGATTCAGAACATGATGAAATTAATGTCAGATGCTACGCAATTGAGGAAACATATTAGTCATATGCCATGAGAACAATCAAAGCAATTGTTTTTCGTTTTCGCATGTAACGAGAGCTCCAAATGACAAACGTAATTGCTTGACATGAAATCAAAGTAAACAACAACAAAGAGAAGAAACAAACAAAAATAGCATCTTAACGTTATGCCAGTAGGCTTCAAATTGCTGTTGAAGTACGAAGACTTTACTTCACTTGGATTCTAGAGGTATTCCCAGCAGAGGCAAATAAGGATGCTCGTTATTGCCAATCTAAAGACAGATAGATGCTAGACTTCATGTTGAAACAAAATGGGGTTTGATTCAGAGACATGGAAGAGATGTGCAAAGCTGAAATCCCAGTTGATCATGAATTTGATTCAGAAGCATACATGGGAAAATAGCACTGAAAATTTGTAGCCATTTCTCCAAACTCTTGCAGAGATGTCAGCACCCCCATGACCTTCAGCATGCTGTGAACTCGTAGTCCGTTAACGAACTCAAATATTCCCTGAAATTGGCAAAAGCATCTTGCATCTAAGAATACCATACTAACTTGCTTCTTTTGAAGCTGATCCTAATTATAGGAACAAAGAATTATTACTAAATATTGGTAAATTCTTTTTTCTTTTCTTGTAATAGACAACATAGATTTTTGTAACACTATGGAGTGTAGGTTGCAAACAATGTAGTTACTGCTGGAAGCATCAAATCTCCAGTTTTTTCGTAATATGGAGGGTTATTAGTATCTTTATCCCAAAAATTATCGAACTCATGATCAAATTAGACAGATCAGAGATAGCAAAAAAGTTGAACAAAATTACACTACTCACTAACAATGTTACCAATTGACAGTGATTTCTTCATGCTAAATGCGATTAATCAATCGATAATGCAGAATATAGGAAAGTTAATTAAATATCAAATTATCATCAAAGTGACCTAATTTTATTACCTTCTTCTTAATCTCTGTGACTAAGAATTGCAATTTCTTTTCAACTAAAAATCCATCCGATCACCAAAATTAAATCTTTGATCCAACAAAAAGAAAAACCCAGATCTGTAATCGGTGATAACAACTCATATAAGACGGACCCATACTCAAAAATTAAATAATCAAATCTTATAAGAAAAAGCAGATTGAAGAGTATGAAATAGGTTTACCTCATCGATTCTCTTTGCCGTCAGAGAAGAAGATGGTGGTGAAACATGAGTTGGTGGTGGTGAAGGAGGCGGAAAAAAAAGATAAAAGTTTAGGGTTTTGTGCAGAAAGGACTTTGTATGTGGAGAGTGATTCGGTACTCATTTACCCAACCATTCTATTTTGCTACGTAAATTCTTGATTCCTATTGGCTGGGGGTTAGGAGCTCTAGAATTCAAGTTTTTGGCCTAATTTTTAATTTGGAGCCAGTATTTCGGCCTCAAATTACATATACAATAAGGCAATATATTACAAAATGAGAGGCAGCTATAATTTTTTTGGCCGGTGTCACTGAAGTACAGTGGTAAAGTCATTAGGTGACGATACCTAGTGACCTGAGTTCAATCAAAAAAAAATAATTGTAATAGAAACTCGGTCGGAGGAGACACACTATGATACATTCTTACAAACTAGTACGACCGTTGCCACGGTGGGAGGGCCGACCGAAGAAGAATCTGAAGATGGGGTTTGTCGGCGATTACTTTCGTCCCGTTTAAGAAAAGGTGATACTTTCACTCCGTTTCGGGAAAAGTGATACTTTTGCCCCGTTTCGGAAAAAGTGATACTTTCTCCCCGTTTCAGGAAAAAGTGATACTTCGCCCGTTTCGAAAAAAGTGATACTTTTCTCAAACGTGGCGAAAGTATCACTTTTTCCAACGGGCGAAAGTATCACTTTTCCTAAACCGAGCGAAGTATCACTTTTCCTAAACGAGTGAAAGTATCACTTTTCCGAAACGGGATGTGAAAGTATCACTTTTTCTAAAACGGAAAATTAGTCGATCCATAAACCAAAATATGGTTGCATGATGTGTTAAGCATCCTTTGTGGTGGTTTGCATAATGGTTATGCATTCAATTTTCGAGAATTATACCTAAAATGAAAGTATCATTTTTCTTGAAACGGAGGGAGTACATCGTTTTATTAATTGCAACGGAAAATTAGTTGATGCATAAACCAATATTTTGCTACATAAAGTATTATGTATCATTTGCGGTGGTTTGCATAATGGATATACATTTAATTTTCTAAAATTGTGCCTAAAATGATAAAATACCTCCGAATTTTTTGTAAAAACTCTAAATTTGATATTGTTGTTTGTACTTGTTGCGTAGAGTTTTTTATAACCTTTCCAACGAGATAAAATTTTGTAAAATTCCAAGGCACGGATTTTTAGATATGTTATATTAAAGTTTGCTTTCCACTTATACCCCTGGAAAGATAAGATACATAAGGAGTTATAGTAATTGGACTAAAATTGAGGGACATTTTTGGTTTTTCAGCATGGATCATTCTCAATCTTTTTGTGGTAATTGATCACTTAGATTTTACAAAAAAGTGGCCATATAAAGGTCCTCTCTCGCTTCGCTCGGTCGGCCCAATTATACTCGTCAAGGCAGTATGTAAGCATAAAGGAGTTGATTCCAAGTATCAGGGACTCCGGGGAGGCACCAATGAAAACAATCAGAGTAACTAGCAGGGTTTGCTATTTGATCTGGAGTTAATGTATCCCATATTTTCCTATACACGGAACGATGCGCGTCTTTTCTGTATTCTGAAAGTTGTGTAATGTTCAGTATTTTCACATCAACACCTCTAGTTTTCAATTCGCTGACAGCACTCTCCACTGCCCTCATAATGTCTGTACTTGTTCCTCGACCCCAGTAACCTTCTTGTAATACCGGTTCTGTTTCGTTGTAACAATTTCCTTGGTTGCTCTCTTCCCAGTCACCTGCCCTGCATCATTTTTGACGATTCAGGGATTGGCAGATCAGAGGTGTCGGTTACAGATAAGATAGTTGAGTATAGGACATTGTGCAGAGAGATAGAGATGATACCAATCATGTGTCGGTGACATGCTGTTGAAAAACAGTTGCGTCTTTGTACGGTTGATATGATTTTCAAGCCAATCGGACCATGTTTTCAGAGCCACTTCAAAGTTACCCACCATTCCTAAATCTTTGTAGATTCCTTCATTAGGCTTTTCAAAGGATCCCCATCTGCATATAATAGTCCCACATTATATGGGCAGTTTAATTAAGATGGCAGTTAAGAAGCTTAAGATCGGTAAAAAGTTGGTCCTGACGAGTTTCAAACTCGTGCCACCTGGTACATCACCCAATGACTTTACCATGTCACTACGGTGACATCGGCTGGGCAATCCTACCTTTGCAAGCCGGTTTCGATGTTAATTAGGTTCATTTAGCTAATTTTTGAATTAGTTAGTGAAACTTACAAGACTTCCAGTTTTGGCACCTTCCACCAAAGGTAGGAATCAAAGACAAGTATATCAGCATCAGACCAATGAATTGCATGTTTCTCAATAGCTCCAGCTCTGACTATTCGGTGCGGTACTCGATGGAGCACCGGACTATCCGAATTCGATTCCACCATTAACGGCGCCCAGTAGAACTCAATGGTTGCGTTGAATTCCTACACATATATGTTGCCAACCATAGATCAATTTGACTTAAAAACAATGCATTTATGTCCCAAGAGTTTAGAGCATAGAACTTACAATGGCTTTAAAGGTGGTGAGCGAGCCATTGATATGCAGAGATTTGAGTGCCGATGGGATTACAGATTCCACCATACAAACCATGGAAACCCACTGATTTGTGTTCAATGAATCTCCAACGTAAACCATCCTTTTCCCTCTCAATCTCTCTAGTAAGGCTTTGGCATTGAACCTCGGCAAGTCGCACTGGTCGGGTTGCCATCTCCAATTCTGATAGCTTAAATCTTTTCTTCCAAATTTCTCACAGGTATACCAATCGTTCCAGAATGAGCAGTTCTTCCAAGAATACAAAGGATTTGTCGTATTATCGTAAACCCATTTACCTGAAAAGAGATCACAATTATTATTAATTGTCGGTGGCGGCGGTGGTGTCAATTCGCTGTAGCCCTTCAGTGTCGTCTCGTTGTAACCCTTCGTTGTCGTCTCCCCGTTGTAACTCTTCTCTGTGGTTCTGGATATTGTTCCGGAGTAAACAGCAATGACAAGAAAGATGGCGAGTAGAATTGTTGTTAGGCTATGTAAACTTAGCCTCAGAGTTGCGGCCACCATTATAGTACGTAAACTTGTCTTAGATTAGTCAATTCCACTACAATGTTGGTTTTGTACCTCTCTGGCTCTCTGTGTTTTTTTTCTCTGTTACAGTATTAGTGACGATCTGAGAATTGCTGATGGTACTTTGTCTTTCGAAAAAGTCTTTGAGTTAAAATCATTATGACTGTATAAGTTATTATGAGGTTTTGAATTCTTGGGTGGATAGTAGTTGCAGTATATTTATTTCAGACATTTTCTTACAAGTTTTTAAAGGCCATGTGAATCCTTCCTCTTAACGGTTCCCTCCTCAAATTCATTCAGTCCCACCTATTAATAGCAATCACTCAAGTTAGCATAGTACTAGTTAATGGCCCTATCATGGAGACCAAATCTAATGGCACTGTCTCGTTTAAATGCTATGAAGTAAATTCAGCAAGACTCTCCCACTCATGCGTGTTCAACGGTAGAAGTAACCAAGTGTGTGTAGTAGCTATTTTTCTAACTCCATATCTCATACATTCATCATGTAGGTGTAGAAAATCCTACCACTACATCCAAAGGATCTCAAAACATGCATAAAGAAATCAAACAAAGAAGAGAAGTAGGAGGACACAAGATATACGTGGTTCGGCAAGATTACCTACGTTCACGGGGTGAAGGGATGGTCTTATTACTCTTTTCACGATTACAAGTTACGTGTTTTCTCTCTACCTCTTGGTATCCTCTCTCCTTACTTGCCCCTCTAGCCCTATACATGATTCATATTTATAGCCATGAAATGGTGATACAACGACATTACTGATGTTGGGCCTAATACATCTTCCTTGATGCTCCATTCGGGTGTCTACCCGATGCTTCATCCGATCTTCCTTCGCCCGAGTTGAAGCATCTCGGCCGAGTGGTAGCTTCATCCGATGTTGCTCGTTAGGTGATGTTGATCGATGTAGCCTTTTAAGTTCTCTACGAGTTTTTTATTTTGACCGAGTCTTCCTTATCTCTTTACCTACTTTGTCGAGCATTAAATGTCCTCGAACCCGAGGATCGTCACATCGAACTTTTTCTCCCCCTTTGCCTCGATCTCTCGACTTTGTCTTTATTCCTCTTTTCTCGTGCCCAGATCCGGTGGGGTGATTCGGTGCTTTCGCATTTCGCTTTCTTCGGTGCGCCCTCGACCGGGATGGCTCCACCCGTCCCTCGCGGATTATTCACACCTACATTTATGCCCCTTCTTCCACTCGTGTGGTTGACACGTGGGGAAGAAACCGCCTAAATCTTCCCACGTCTTCGGTCATGCCGGGTTTCGCGCCATCTCGTTCCCCACTTTCTTCGATTCTTGTCAGACCGGTTCACCTTCCTCGTTCGGTTATCACGGTGAGGTTTATAAGCCCGTCCCTGAACCTTATTTTCTTTTACACTTTCCTTTGCTAACTTCGTCTTCCTTCTCTCTCCCTTCTCTTTTGCCTTCTTTCCCCGCCATTAACTATCTTCTCACCAGTTTCCTTCCTCCCTTCTCTATTATCCAGGCGTCCTCTCTGTCTCGCTACCGCCGCAACTTCCTAGTTCATTTGTATTTCGCCCCTCCCGTCACTTCTCCTACTAGTTTTCATGGCGTCTTCAACTCCTTCGATGACGGAAAGAAGGTGTGTAAGTTATGTGTTTTCTGATGAAGACGGCGTATCACTTGATTCCCTGTTTGTTGTAGAGAGTCCTTCCAAGTATGATTATCGTGCTCTAGATTCTATCTTCCCTGATAATCCTTCTTCGTTTTCTTGTAGGGCTGATAAGAGGGCTGCTAAAGACTTGTCGGATGAGCAATACGTTCAACAGTTGAAGGATGAGTTCGATCTCCATGGATATGACGTCAGGCTCTTGTCAGGCCAGAAGGGTGTTCTGAAGAAAGATGATGTTTTGAGATTCCCTCATTCGGCCGAGGCGACCATCGTCACCAGGGGCCAGCTAGAGCTCGGGCTGCGTTTCCCTCTATATGATCCTAGCCGCCCGTTCTGGTACGAGGCCCTTTCTAAGATTCGCCCGTGCCGCGCCTTGGCTCAGTGGAACGGCAACACCTTCCGTATCCTGTCCGAGTGGGAGAAGCGTAGCCGAGGCGAATGTGCTCCTACCACTTGGTCTACCTACGATCCTTCCCAGGCGAGTGACTATACTCCCGCTGGGCCGATAATTATCGAACGAGACTACTACCAATGGCGATCTCGCCGGGTTTGCTGCCAGCCCTCATCGCCATAAAACTCTTCCCGAAGGTGTTAGGAGACTTCTTTTGGATGAGGATCCTGAGGGAAAGGGTTCCAACAAGCATGCCCGTCATACTAATGACACGGCTTGGGATCGGGTTCCATTGGTTATTTTCGGTCCTCTTTTAAGTGGCAAATTTCCTCCTCCGGCCGAATTTTATCCTTTCTGGGTAGTCAATGTTGATCGGGTAAGTGTATTCCCCTGTCTTTCTAGCTTGATTGATTGGCTCGGACGACTCGTGGGGTGATGTTTTAGTTTTGGTGTTTTTCAGACTAAGTCCCAGGGTGTTCCTAATGGGACTCTTGTTCATCGGAAGAGGGATAGAATTGCAGGAGCCGAGGAGGAGACAGGGAAGGTAACAAATATACTTATTCGTTTTTTTATTTGACGTACATGTACGTGCCCCTATTTGTTGCCTTGCATGGTTCTGACATCGGCTCATGCACGTTTGCCGAGGGTTCACAAGGCCGGTGGTACTTCGGCGAAGGACGGTGAGGATCTCGATGATCGGCTACCTTTATCACATTTCCTGAGGAAGTCGCCTCAGAAGCCTTCTGATGTTTCGTCTACCCTTGTAGGTGAGAAGCCCAAGGGGAGGGGTAAGTAACCCAAGGAGGATGTGCCTGCCCCGGAGGAAACTGTGCCCTAGGAAGTGGCTGATGAAGGGATTGTTCTCGCCGATGGCGTTGTGTATGTCATGTCTGATGGTGATGATGATGAAGGTCTTTTCGATGAGGAGGACGATACCCTTGGTAATGAAGAGGAGTCGGGGCAGGCGGAGAAGTCGGGTGGTAGTGGGAACCTTGTGATCAACCGTGATGTGGAGAAAGTTCTTTGTCGGGAGCTGGCCGAGGGACTCTTCCTTTCGTGGTTCCTAATTCAGGCAGCAGTGCCTCCTTCACCGTCTCGGGCCCTATGTGCAACTCTCTCGGGGCACTTATTTCTCCCGATTTCGCCTCTGACGCGACGAGGAGAAGATTAATGTTGTTTCGTTGTATGAAGTCTATGTCAAAAGTACCTTTGATCTGTCGGGTGAGTTGAGTTGTTCGGGTGTCGCTTTCATATTCTAGGTAAGTGCGACCATGTTGGTGTTTGTTTGTAGGACATCAACCGCTCGTTGTTGAATGCCGCCCTCCGGTAACAGGGAGGTCGCGAGAGGGAGAGTCTTCGCCTCTTGTTACAGCAGGAACGTGAGCGATCTCGGAAGTTGGAGAAGGAGTTGGCCGAGGTCCAAGGTACTTATTTTACTTTCAACTAGTCATGATTGATCTTGTAGTGCCAATATCCTGAGCTTAGTACTTCCTGCCTAGTGAGAATCTTCTAGTGCGGAGGCCGACCATGCCATGAGGTGTCGTTTGTTGAAAAGGGAAGTGAACATAGAACGGGATCATGTTTCGAACTTGCAACAGAGAATAGTTAACAAGGATGCTAAGATCGATCGTTTAGAGACCGATATCGAAGATCTTCAGTCCAAACTACATCGCTACGAGACTTTCGAGTATGTTCCCGAGGAAATTGACAATCTTAGGGCGAACTTAGCTCGGTTCCAGGGGATTTCTGCCGATAAAACGTTGTTGGCCGACAACTTAGAGGGTCAGTGCGGTCGGTTGAGACTTCAGGTTCGAGATTTGCATGCAGATCGTCTCCGGATCTTGGTGGAGAGGGATGCTGCCGAGAAGTGTAGCCGAGAATCCCTTGAGAAACTTAATGAATCCAAAAAGGTTTCTGAGGAGTTGGAGTGGGTTCGTTCTCAACTATCAGGTTTGCAGGTAGCCCACTCCCGACAGAGGGCCGAGTGGAGTGATCACAAGAAGTACCGCCCACCAATGAGTTTAACAAACAAAGTGATATTTAGAGCTTTCTTCGAAGTTGTCTTCTCTCGAGTGTAGCCTGTCTGAGTCTTAAGAGACCATTAGGGTAGTTGCCCCTTTGTTGGAAGGTGGTGTGCCTCATGTTGCGCTTTTCTTGTCGTTGTCTTAAGAGCAAATCCTATGGGTAGTGTAACCCTTTCATTTTGAAGGGGCACTACCAATTTGGCTTAATTTGAGGCCACTATGGTAAGTGAAAGGGGGGTTTTTGGGGCCAAAACGTTCAACCACTCGTTCAGCTGAACGAGTGGTTGGTAGTGTAACACTTTACGGGAGACTGTCTCCCGTAAAGGAAATAACAATAAACGGGAGACCGTCTCCCGTTTAAAATAAAAGAAATTTTCTTACGGGGGACAGTCTCCCGTAAAAGTTTTATTTTTCTACTAGACGGGAGACCGTCCCCCGTTTGTTTTGTTTTTAAGTAAAAAACGGGAGACAGTCTCCCGTTTAGTATTTGAATAAATTTTGGCCAACGGCTACATTTTAGCCTATAAATCCCACACCTCCAACAATTTTCTCTTCATCCCACTCCCCCTCAACTTCTTCTACTCCATTTTTGTTTTTAAGTTTTCTTCTTCATTTCGATTTCACACTCTCCATCCATGTCTTCTTCAACAACACCCCCTCCTTCAACCCAAATAGCTCAAAAAGGTCGAGGAAGCAACAAATTAAGTTTAATACGGATGAAGATGTAGCTCTTTGTGAAGCACATATAGCAATAACGGGTGATGGTAGTGTTGGTGTTGGTCAAGGAAAAACCAAATATTGGTAACTAATTATTCCATTATTTATCGAGAAAACGAAAGGTAACCCAAATGTTAGAGACAAAACTAGTTTAGAAAACCGAATATACCAAATAAAGAAAGAAATTAAGTTATTTGTCGCCGTTCTTGGAAAACTATATCGAGGTGGACGAGTAAGTGGCTATGGACAAGAGCACACGGTATGTATTTTTTTTTTCATGCGTATTGCTCATTATGTTTGTAAATGAATACTAATATGAAAAGTTTACATTGTAGTTGATACGTGGTCGGTGTGAGTTTCACAAGATACATGGGAGACCCTTCACCTTGATGAGTGCTACGAGGTATACAAGAGTGAACCCGGTTATGATTACACCAAATATGTCGATATACCCCCGCTACCCCCACCACCCGTGGTCCAAGTTGTTGATGATTTAGGTGTCGATGGTGTCCATGGTGCGGACGATGTCGAGGAGGAAGAGACGGGAGTAGATGTTAATACGGGTGACACTCAAGAAAGCTCTTCAAGCTCTTAAACAAGAAAAATATCCATATGGTACTTCAAGTGGTTCCATTGAATCCAACTTTAGTGAAACCAATGAGAGAATGTTAAGTTATTTGAAAGAGCAAGAAGAACAACTAAAAGAGGAAAATATGAGTCGAATCAAAGAAAAGAAAAAGGCTCATGTGGAAAGAATCATGATGGCGGATATTTCTAAGTTATCTAGTGCCGGCCAAGCTTGGGTTGAACGTAAACAAAACAAGATACTAGAGAAAAGGAACTTGATGGAACAAGATAGTAGCGATGATGAGTAATGGGTAATATGGTTTATGTTTTCCAAGTTATAATTTTATTTTTATTACTATTGTTTTCCTTGTTGTAATTTCCTTTCAACTAAAAGATTGTTGCCAAAATAAACACATTGTCCAAACAACCAAAAGAAAATAACTTTAATTACCTTGCGCTTCCTCCGCATGTTCATTACCAAACATCTCCCAAACATGATTTGTCAATCTTAGTCGAAGATCATTATACAAGGGTTCATGTCTTAACTCGTGATAGTTAACGGCTTCTGCGAGGTACAATATCACGGTAAACCCTATAGTCTTCATCTCCAAAGGTTCTCCATGCCCCATCTCGCCTCTCATTTTGAATTATCATGTTATGCAATATCACACAAGCCAACATTATGAATTTTAAGTCTTCTTCATCCCAAAGTATTCAAGGACCTCTCAATATATGCCATTTTGCTTGTAGAACCCCGAATGCACGCTCAACATCTTTCCGACACGCTTCTTGCATCTTGGTAAAACATTTTTGTCTTTCATTTATTGGTCTTTTGTAAGCTTGCACAATAGTACATAACTTAGGATAAATCCCATCGGCCAAGTAGTAACCCATATCAAATCTTCCACCACCGCTTGAAAATCAACTAATGGAGCTTCCTCGAAAAAGATGCCATCGAATAATGGAGATGAGTTAAGTACATTAAGATCATTATTTGATCCGGACTCCCAAAATATGCATGCCAAAACCACAAATCATAAGTAGCAACCCCTCTAACACTATCGTTGGTTCACCTTTATAAGATGCATAATATCCCCGCCCAAGACGAAGGAGGTTCTTCCAAGGCCAATGCATGCAATCCACACTCCCAAGCATACCCGAAAACCCCTTGCTTTATTCTCACTAAAATGCGATTAGTGTCATCTTGGTTTGGAGTGCGCAAGTACTCCCCACTATAACGCCTAACTATGTTCCTAACAAATCTCTTCAAGTACATATATAGGGTTGTTTTACCCATTCTCACATAATCATCTATGGAGTCGGCCGATCGTCCGTAGCAAGTAACCTAAGACAAGCAAGAGTTTTCATATGTGGAGAATGTCCTGGAATACCTAGTGCATCTATTCCTTGAGGCCACTGTGTGTCCATTTCACACAAATCATCTTTAATCTTAAGAAACAATTCTCTTCTCATACGTAAACGGTCATGAAAATTCTTTTCCGAATAAGTAAGTTTACCACCAGTAAAATAATCACGCATCATAATAGCATCGTGAAGAACCCTATTCCTAATAGCAGAACGTCTTCTTTTTACCTCAGCCGGTTCGGGTTGTTGAGTCATGAGAGCAATTTGGCAAAAGGTTTTCCACATACTCCACACAAAGTTCCCTATTATCCTTCACACACCAATTAATATATTGTAGACTAACTCCGTTTCCTACTTCTATACCCGTCAACCAAGTGAAGTCATTGGGTGTGAGTCCTATTTCAAATGTAGGAAAATGAAACGTGTTTGTGGATTTCCAAAAGCGCTCAACAATTGCGTGTGTGAGTTGTTGATCATCTTTCGAAACATTAATCTCTAGTAACCGTCCCAATCCACAATTGTCTATAAACGATTTACATCTATCATTTTGGCATACAATTTCATACATGTTATTCATATTACTCCAACCACCCCTAAAATACATCCAAGGTTCATCATCTTCCATGTTAAGTGTGTTGCACACATGATTTTCTTCACTTCTAGATGACACACTAGTATAATCCATTGTTTCTATAGGAACCCTAAAACACATACCATGAATTATCTATTAAAATTAAACTAAATATCATAAATCAATAACATTCAAAAAAAATGAATTGGGTTCATTGTTCATACCTTCAATTAGACGAATTTGCTCTCAATTTGCTCCAAACCTTGAATTAGAGGAATTGAAAAAAACAAATTAGGGTTTTATCAAAAACTCAATATATATTGAAATTGAAAGGAAAAAACACTAAAATTAAGGGTTAGTAACTCACCCGATCGTTAATCAAACATTTCAACGAATTTAGCTTGATTTATGTAAGTTTTAGGGTAAGTTTAGTAATGGAGAAGAAGGGGGAGAAGAAAAATGGAAGTGAAGAGAAGAAAAATGGGAGAAAACTCTGTCTCCGGATGTTTTGTGGATTTACAAAACAAACGGGAGATTTGCCCCCGTAAGAAATGTTTTTGGAAAACCATACTGAGACTGTCTCCGTAAAGTTTTGAAAACTTTCTTACGGGAGACAGCCTCCGTAAGATTTTCAAAAACATTTCTTATGGGGGAAAGTCCCCCGTTCAGTCCTACTTTATTTTTGCCCATAGTGGCTAGACTCGTTCATATGGGTGAGTGGTCTTCCATATGGGTGAGTTAGTCTCACTTTGGAGACTACCCATAGGAGATGCTCTAAGGCTATTGTTGTGTAACTGACCGTCTTTGTTGTTTTGGCAGCCGAGCAGAAGAAGGCGGCATCATTGGAAGAGGAGAATGTCCGATTGAAGGGGAGGGAGGCTCAGCTGCTCGAGCGGGTGGCCACTGCTGAAGCGGCGTCGGTACAGCTGGCGCAGAATCTTGCTGCTGAGAAGGCGAAGTTTAATGATGAACTTGTCTCGAAGGTTAAAGCAGCTGGGAAGGCAGTGCTTGATAAGAAGCGAGCCGATACCGCTGCTAAGAAGGAGATTCCGGACCCGTCCCTTCGAAGGAGTGAACGTGTATTTTGCACGTGCCACTGCGTCGCTTTCTTACCCTTTCCCTTGGGTTGTAATCCGCTTGAATACCTTTTAATTTCTTGCAAACTTTTTTAATGGGGTCTTTGCGTCGCCGGTTTGGTTGTTCTTCTTGCTACTGACGCTTATTATGCATGTTATTGTCCGTATTTATGTTGAGTTGATGATGTGTGGTTTTCTTTCGTGACCTCGTTATGTGTGCCTGTATGAATAAATAGGTTAGTCATAAATGCCGTTTGTTCGAACACACTCAACAAGGAGGGTCATCGGGCCCGATGCCATGTCCTGATTGAGGCATTTCATCACCGTCTTTCGAGATCTAGTGGAAGGGTAGTTGGTCTTCCCTAGTTTCTATGGGATCGACATCCCAAGAAGTTATCGATTAATCTTCTTGGGCAAGTGATTTCAGCCACTTGCGAGGAGAGCAATGTTGATCGCTCGACTGCCGAGTACTCATGCCTCGACATCGGCCACGGTTTCCAACCGCCAGGCCCTTGGACTACCTCGGCACTTGCACACTTCCATCGCCCGAGTTCGAATAGTCCGTCTTAGTGTAAGTCGCCCCGGCACTTGCACAATGCCATCGCCCCGGGTTCGAAACGACCATTCAGACGCACTTGTCATATTTCCAACCCCACGCGGCCTTTCACGGAAATAAATGACAAGATATCTTACCTGATTTCATGGATGATATAGCTTTAGTCGTGCAGCATTCCACGGTCGTGGCTCAGGTGTTCCGTCCGGCTTTAGTATCTTGTATGCCCCTTCTCCGACCTTCTCAACGATTGTGTAGGGTCCTCCCCACCGTGGTGCAAGCTTACCGCCCTTTTTGTCACGCTCGAATCGGGTAGATGCTTTAGTACCAACTGTCCCGGTTGGAATTCTCTCGGGTCGAACCCGTTTGTTGTATTCTCGTTGGATCCTTCGTTGATAATTCTCCATCTTCGCAGGCCATCTCTTGTTTCTTCTAGATCGTCGAGTTTAGCCAAGATAAGATCTCGCCGAGATGTTTCGCCTCCATGCTTCTGGGTCCTTGTGGTGGGTATCATCGCTCTGTGGGCAGGATGGCTTCGGTCCCGTATGTTAACATGAAAGGTGATAATCCGGTTGCCTCTCTCGTGGGTTGTCCTATATGCCCATAAGACGTTGTAGAGTTCTTTCGCACTATTCCCCCTATTCCCCGTCCAGCTTTTTCTTCATGTTATCGGCGATAGTCTTGTTTGTGATCTCGGCATGTCCATTGCTTTGGGGGTACAGGGGCGTAGACTTGCTCTTTCGGATGTTTTAAGTGTTGAATAGCAGGTCGATGTTCTTGCCTTGTAATTGTTTCCCGTTGTCAGAGACGATTGCTGCCGGAACCCAAAGCGGCATATGATGTGTTCCCTGATGAATCGAAAAACATCTTTATCCCGTATGTGTTTCAATGGAACGGCCTCAACCCACTTGGTGAAATAGTCGGTGGCTACAATTAAGTACTTCCTCCGTCCCGATCCGACATGTAATGGTCCCACGATGTCGATTCCCATTTAGCGAAAGGCCGTGGACCGATGACAGAGTTTAATGTTACTACGGTGCATGTATCTTCTTCCCAAATTTTTGGCATTCGTCGCAAACGAGGGCCATGTGCTTCGCGTCCTCATTCATGTATGGCCGAAGTATACCATGGTTTTAGCTCATGCTGCTAGGCTACGACCCGAGCCGTGGTTTCCCGCAGCCCCCATAGTGCAATTCGTTGAGGATCATGTGCCCCTCCTCCTTACTCGTGCACTTTAGTAATGGCCCTAGATATGACTTTTTCGTATAGGGCGCCATCTCGAAGTTCGTACGCAGCGGCTTTGCTCTTGACCTTGTTGATCTCAAAGCCGCCCTTGGGCAACTTTCCTGTTTCGAGGTATTCGTGAATCGGCTTCCTCCAATCATCGGCCCGATATTGATCGGTAGTGGTCGCCGCGACTTGTGCGCCGATATCCGCGGTCTCTGCATCGAAGGCATTAGGACCCTCATGATTCCCGATACCTTCAATGCTTGAGTCTCACAACATAGAAGCAATATATGCTAGGGCATCCGAGTGGCGATTGTCCTTCCTATAGATGTGTCGAAACTTGATGCTCGGATCCGGTCGATGTAGAATTGGACGAGCTCCCAATATTTTCGTAGTTGAGGGTCATGTATGGCGCATCGCCCATTGATTTGCCGGACAACCAGTGGGAGTCGCTCGTAAGCCGCACCTCTTGATTCCCATCTCCACTATCAAGCGCAGGCATGTACTACCGCCTCGTATTCTGTGACATTGTTAGTTGCCTTAAACTCGAGCCTAAAGGAGTGGACCATCTTTTCCCCTTTGGCGTCGTGAAGACCAATCCCAAGCCCGACCCATCTTTATTGGATGATCCATCCAAGAAAACCTCCCACCGTGTCGGGCCGCATGACTCGAGCAGTCGGATGGGTCTTCTTGGTCTTCCTCCATTCCGTGTATGTCTTCTACTTCGTCTTCGTCGCTAAGGGGGAAGTCTCGCCAGAAATTGGCCATCGTCGTGCTTTTACCGTTGTTCTCATCTCGTAAACGATGTCGAACCGCTTTATTTGCGCACTCCACTTGTAGATCCGCCCCGACCTGGCTGTGCTGTCGAGTACTGACTCTATGGGGGACTTTGTAAGCACCCTAATTTTGTGGGTTTGAAAGTATGTCCGAAGCTTCTGCGTTGCAAACACTAGTGCTAATATCGCTGCTCGATCCTCGGTGTGGTTCCTCTCTACTGGGCTCATGGTCTTTCTTATGAAATACACCGGCTTTTCTTCCCCCCGGCGTTCTTGACTAGGACGGCGCCGATGGCGTGACTAGTTGCCCCAAGGTATAGCGTTAGTATGTCCTCTGGCTCGGGTCTTTGCAACACCGGTAGACTCGCGAGATGTTGCTTGATCTTTTGAAACGCTTCTTCGCATTCCTCGGTCCATTTAAACTTCTCTCCTTTCCATAGCGTCCCGAAGAAGTCCTTGCATTTGTTGGACGATCGATAAATGAATCGCCCCAAGGCCGCCAAATTCTCAATCAATCGTTGCACGTCTTTTTACTGCACAGGCGACAGAGATTTCCACAACGGCCTTGACCTTATCCGGTCGGCCTCAATTCCTTTGTCGGTGATTATGTATCCTAAGAACTTGCTCGAGGTGACCCAAAAGGTGCACTTGGCCGGATTGACCCTCATCTTGTATCTTCTCATGGTTTGAAATATGCCTCGAAGGTCGTCGATGTGCTTGTCGGCCACCTTGCTTTTGACCAACATATCGTCCACATAAACTTCAATGGTGTCGTGTATTTTATCTTCGAACATGTCTTCCACCATCCTTTGATAGGTGGCGCCGGCATTTCTTAATCCAAATGGCATTTTGGTGTAGCAACACAGTCCTCTTGGTGTGAAGAAGGACGTATGTTCTTGATCTTCGGGGGCCATGGGTATTTGATTGTACCCTGAGTATCCGTCCATGAGAGTTATCGCCTTATACCCGACAATGGATTCCACTAGCCGATCGATGTCGGGGAGAGGGAAGTCGTCCTTTGGGCACGCCTTGTTCAAGTCACTATAGTCTATGCAGATCCGTACGCCCCATTTCTTTTAGGAACTATCACCATATTAGATATCCATTCGGGTATCGGGCCTTTCGAATGATTCCCGCCGCATACAACTTCTTCAATTCGGCCTCCACCGCCGGTTGTAGCTCGGGTGCGATTCTTCTCATCTTTTGCCCGATAGGTTTGAACTTGGGGTCTATCCGCAGTGGTGCGAGCAGAACTTAGGGTCAATTCCTTCCATATCATGCATTTGCCAAGCGAATATGTCCATGTGCTCCTTCGTAAGGGCTATCACCGAGATTGGTCGCTTGTCAAGAGGACCCTATCCTCACTAATCTCGGCTCCCCCTCGGTGCCCAGATTGACTTGTCGGGTCGGTTCTAGGGCCGAGAAATTTTGCTTTGGTTCGCCGATTGTTACCGGCTCCTGTGATTGCTATAAGGTCTCTTTATCGCCGGCTTCATAGGTAGCGATGGCTTGCGACATTACCCTTTCCAGCTCCTCGCCCGCTTCTACTTCCTTTGACTTCTTCTTTTCTTGACGTTTCCTTGACCGCCTCCTCATTCTCGTCGAACGTCTATCCGCACGCATTGCCTTGCCGCCCGGGGTCGCCTAACACTTCCACTACTCCTCGATACGTCGGGAACCGCACTTTGATGATAGGCCGAGGCGACTCCCTTAATCCCCGCAAGCCGTGGTCGACCCAGATGGCTTCGTATGGAGACACCACATCGACCACGCAGAAGGTGGTGAGCGTGTCAAGGAATCCTCCCCGTCCGAGACTCCTGAGGGTGACTTCTCCTTTTGGCACGGCCACCGTGCCGTTGACGCCAGAATTCGATAGGTTGACGGATGTGGGATATCATCGGACAATTCCATTCTCTTGAAAGTGTCATAGAACAGACTTCGACCGAGCCGATGTCCATTAATATTCTACGGACCCCCATTCCTCAATCGCAGAGTTATGACTAAGGGATCCCCGTGGGCCTCGGCCGTTCAATGGGACGTCTTTCGCCGAAAAGCTGATCGGCTGCATCATCCATGGTTCCATGGGTAGAGTCTTGGACACACTGAGGATCTCCTTGCCTCGATCGGTCCATCTTATGGATTCTCGAGGTGATACCTATTCCCAAGTCGTACTCGAGTTGCCGAGTGTGATATGGTGTTACAGGCGAACTGGGTGTCGCGATTAATTCTTATCTGGTGCACTGGGACGTCTGGTTCAGCAGGTGTCGGCGATGTTTTGACGAAATGCCGCAAATACCCATCCCGGATCAGGTGCTGGACGATGTCTTTCACTTCCCTACAATCATTGGTTGAATGGCCGCGGAACTGATGATAGTGGCAGAACTCCGGTGGTTCCTTGTTCCGTCGAATCGAATTCCCCGAGTCTTGGGATAACGGATGTCATTCCTCTTTCGACTTCCTTGAACACTTCTTCCAATGGCGCATTTAGCGGAGTATAAGATCTTGGCTCGTGGCGAGGCTTCTTTCCTTTCTCGACCCAAACCCTTTTGTTCTCACCCTGGTGCTGGGCACCCGGCCTTTTCTCGGATCGTTTCGTGCCTTCTCGCGGGGTGGCCCCTTCTGCGGTGCTTGCTTCTTGTATTCCCCTATCTTGCGCTCCTTCCCGAATCTCCTCTAGGGCGATATAGTGCTCTTGCATCTTCCGGATCTCTCTTAGTGTCTTAGGCTTCTCCGTGTACATTGCCACCCAGATGGGATCCGACTTCCTTAGCGAATTCTCGAAGCCGAATATCTGTTGGTCGACCGGTGCTTTCCCTATATCCGTACATAACTTTCTCCATCTGTCCGTTAAAGAGCGCAATGGCTCCCTGAGCCTTCGTGACAGGGTGAACAACTTGTCGACTCTGGGCCGAGCTATACTGTTATGCATGTAAGTCTCGAGAAAGGTCTCCACCAAAACTGCATAGCTCCCAACGGATTTATCGGGCAGGGTGTAGAACCAACTCTTTGCCTCACCCTCCAAACTTGCCGGGAAGAATTTGCACATGACCACATCATGATTCTTCCACTGTAGCAAGGACATGCCGTACATTTTGATGTGCTCTCCTGCATCGCCTGTGCCATCAAACCTAGATGGGAAGATTGGCAGCGACATTTTGGTGGAAACGGAATCCGGTCCAACTCCCCGGGTAAACGGCGTCTTCGGGCTTCACTCGATCACTTCGCTAACTTATCGTCCTCGTTGTCTCCTGGCCAGTTTTTTAACCATCCGCTCGAGCCGCTCGATTTTTTGTTTGGTGGACGCGTCCGTGTTCTCATTGGTCGCCTCTTCATCGGCCGAAGAATCCTCGGCTGGCCCATACCCTTCTCTTGGCCAATTAGGGTCGGGTATGCGTTCTCGGCTCGGCGAGAGGGGTGGGGCGTTCCTGGGGTGGAGTGTGGTTGCTGAGGCGCCTCGGCTTGATGATCCTCTCGACCCCGTTCTCCGTTGCATGAGTTGGTAATTTTCGTATTCTAACGCTAGGTTTCTCCTTTGCAGTTCTCTCATTAGGTCTTCTTGTCTTCTTTGGCTTGCCAGTATAGCGAGTAAAATCGGGTCGGTGCTCTCATGACTAGAGTGGCCATTCACTTGGTGTCCTGTTGTGTTAGGGGGTATGGTTGGGGTCTCGTAGCGAGAACGACATGGGGAGAAGATCGGAGGAGCTGGGTGATCGACCGCCATTGGGGAACAATCGAATCGGGGTGGTTAGCCGATGCTGGGGGAGCAGTCGGAGCTGCGGGGTGGTCGACCGCTACCGGGGGGATGTCCCAATTGTGGTCCCCCCTTGACAAGTGTACTCGCCTAAGCCTCTCAGCTTCTCGTTCTAGGTCTCGCTGGTACTGGTCGGTTGTCTCTTTCGTTCCTCGCGCACCGTCCGCACTCCTCCTCCTCCTCGGCATCCGATGCAGCTTCTTCCGTCCTCCATGTTGCCCTCATTCCTTGGCCCCATCTGGCTCGGGTTGATCCTCAACATCCGGGTGGGAAATCGTCATCTCGGCCCAAATCGACCTCCTCGTCGTCGACCATAGTCATGCCTTTGATCAACGCCCGAGTCTCGCCCGGTTGTTCTGGCCGACGATCTTCGTGCCGAGAATCCGTGAGTCCTCTTGCCCACTAGATCCCGCCGTGACCCGGTTCTTCAGATCCTCGCTCGTCCCTGGGAGGTACTTTCCATTACCTTTGATATCGCCCTCGTTCCTCGGCCGCCTACCCGTTCGCATTCTACTAAAGAAAGGACACATCACTTACTTCGAACCGCTTTCGAAAAGGTTAAGGATGAAGTACATGACAGTTCACAGGTGCAAGGTGGGACAAGTTTTTATAGTACACTTCCATTTACGCTAGCGTGTTGGTCTCAAAGAAATAAGTTGTTTTGGCCATAAAGGACAATTTTCAAAAAGTCGTCCCGACACACGCTTTCTGCACTTTCCCTATGCATTAATCATTATTTGTCCTAACATTCCTCGCGCCAGAGTCATTGACCACCCGTACATTAAATCTAAGGTCTCTTTCTTGGCGACGATGGATAGTAACGACGACCCTCAACAACCTTGTGATGATGGTCTTCCCACGTAAGTGAACCATGGGATATTTACGCTTTCTATCGATGTTGTGGGGCTTCCATTGTAGGATCGTAATGAGATTCGGCTAACAAACCGCTCACTATAATCCTTCCAGCCTATGGTTTCCAAGACCGGACTCAACGATTCTCGAGCTAGTCTTGCTTCTACCATTTTTGTACTTTGCTTAATTTGTTAAAAAGAAGGGTTTAGACGGGCGAAGTTTAGTAAATGAAGGCAAATGTAACGATGTCTATCCTTAAATTATGAAGGTGATAAATCTAGCAGCCTAGGCGTCTTGATCGTTAGAGTTTTTCATTAAGCATCAACTATTTTCAACGGATGTTGATCTGAGCTGTTGAATCTCTCTTTTAACAAGGTCTCAAATGATAAAACCCGGCGAGATGGGGTTTCCTTCTAGCTTCTACCAACATCGAAAGATGTTATTTTGGGAGCTCGCGGATCTTCCAACAACTCGCTGGGGTATCTTAAGCAAACAGCTTATCTTATTAAAATAGTCTTGACGACTTTGTTTAAAAGAAAGACATGTCTTACAAGGGACGTAAAGACAATAAACAGGAACACAAAGCGGACTCACAGCAAACTCGATAAGGTTTTGCTAAGAAAGGAAAGATAAAGAGCAAGAATCGAACTCCGCAAGGTTTTGTTAGGAAAACAAAGATAAAGAGCAAGAATCAAACTCCGCAAGGTTTTGTTAGGAAAACAAAGATAAAGAGCAAGAATCAAACTCCGCAAGGTTTTGTTAGGAAAACAAAGGTAAAGAACCAAAAGAGTTTCTCTCTTAGCGTCAACTAGCACACAAAGTGGCTTAGGAGCTTGGATTTTCCTCTTTTTGGTAACGATCTCAAGGTATCCGAAGATGTTATTCGGTCCCCTTAGTCGGGCGCCAAAATGTAGGTGTAGAAAATCCTACCACTACATCCAAAGGATCTCAAAACATGCATAAAGAAATCAAACAAAGAAGAGAAGTAGGAGGACACAAGATATACGTGGTTCGGCAAGATTACCTACGTCCACGGGGTGAAGGGATGGTCTTATTACTCTTTTCACGATTACAAGTTACGTGTTTTCTCTCTACCTCTTGGTATCCTCTCTCCTTACTTGCCCCTCTAGCCCTATACATGATTCATATTTATAGCCATGAAATGGTGATACAACGACATTACAGTGTTGGGCCTAATACATCTTCCTTGATGCTCCCTTCGGGTGTCTACCCGATGCTTCATCCGATCTTCCCTTCGCTTCGAGTTGAAGCATCCGCCGAGTGGTAGCTTCATCCGATGTTGCTCGTTAGGTGATGTTGATCGATGTCGCCTTTTAAGTTCTCGGCCGAGTTTTATTTTGACCGAGTCTTCCTTATCTCTTTACCTACTTTGTCAGAGCATTAAATGTCCTCGAACCCGAGGATCGTCACATCGAACTTTTTCTCCCTTTTGCCTCGATCTCTCGACTGTCTTTATTCCTCTTTCTCGTGCCCGCATCCGGTGGGGTGATTCGTTGCTTTCAAGATTCGCTTTCTTCGGTGCGCCCTCGACTGGGATGGCTCCACCTGTCCCTGCGGATTATTCACACCTACACATCAAATCTAAGGACTTAAAACTATAAGCTCCACCATTGAATAGTGATGGAACCGTCGCTTCCTATCGGTCGAAATAAACCTTTTCTAAAATAGCTTTGGTGAGGATTTCAAGTTTGATTGGGTAAATATTCTGGGTATAGGAAACTCATTCCCTGATTGGATATTATGTTTAACACTCATTACACTTCATTTACACTCAATACTTAATTGTAACGTGCCATCGTCACCTACTGTGGGTGAACAATACTTCCGATGAACGATCCATACTTAATCACCTTTATACATACGGATATGATTTCGTCTTATTATTTCTATAAAAAATTAACCTAAACCTAAAATATAAGTTCTACCCTTCTATCTTGCTACTTTTTTTTTTCCCGCTTTATCGCAAATCTTCGATTGAAACCGAGAATCCAAGATAGTGTGTTTTTCTATCCAGTTAGCAGAACTTTGTGAAGTAAGAGTCAAGTTAGTTTTTATGTTCAAGAACTGATTTTCTTGGTACACGAACTTGGAATTTATAAATAATAAGACTTGATGAATTATTGTCTAATTAACTCACAGATTCACGTACATGAACCGACTTGGTCAGTTCACTTAATTAGTTGATTTTGAGATGTTTCAGAAACTTTTGAACCTCAAATACACAAACCGATTTTCTCAAGACGCGAACTAGTTGATTTTAAGAAACACTTTTTGCAACTTGAGTATTTAATTGATTTGGAAAGTTCGCTAACTTATAAATACGAAAGGTTCTTGAACTCCAAGACGACAAATTGTTCACAAACCGCTTTGTATAGTTCACTTAACTATCCCGAGAGTCATGGAACTCCACTAATGCTGAAAAATTCAATAATAATTCACCATTAATATTCTTGGGCTAACCACTTGGTGCACAAAGCTTATTTCGACAAATAATTAGTTGCATATTAATTCTTCTGTAATTCAAGGAAAACTTTGTCGTGCTTGCATGATCAATCTATATGGAAAAGTTAAGCATTCTTGGTACCAAAGTAATTCAGTAAACATGAAACCTAGTTCACGAACTTAGCTTTGATTATAAGCTACCTAGCCTTGTTTGTCCATCATTGTAAATAGAGGACTCTCTCGCAAACAAGAATCTCAATCCTCGCACCTCCCGAACCTAGTCGGTTAGAGTAGGTCTGTCATTGGATACCCAATACCCTCGGAACCGGACCCTGTAGAAATGGGTCTGGTTCCGGGTCCTAAAGTTGGACCCATTAACAACTTTGGAACCGACGGGCAATTACCTGATTAGACCCGAATCTTAACGGTTCCAAACGGGTAATAGCCGTCGGGTAATGGGTACACTAAGTTATTCTAACTTTTATTCATCTTTTTAGAAAAATTATAAGTATTTAGTTAGTTTTGGCTTAGATTTTTTTCTTCATTTTTCGATTTTTTCTTACAGTTAATCTTTATTTAATACATTAATGAAGAAACAATAGTAAATTTTTATAATTTTTTTTTTTGATTCAAGTTAAAGAGAGAAAGATATTAAAGTTTTGAATTTTTTTTTATGGTTTTCTTGATACCCAATGGGTACCCGGAACCGACGAGTACCCGAGATTTTTAACAAGTCCGGTTTTGGTCCACAAATTTAGGAACCGGACCCGACTTTTATAAGTAGGGTCCGGGTCCAGTGATACTCGGGAGGACCCGGACCCATTGACATCCCTAGGTTAGAGTCATCATATAATTACATAAATTTCTTCTTGAAACAGTATTGATAACGTGGGGGTACCAATATACAAAACCAACTTTTTCTTAGGCAACCTGTATGGACTAAACTCAAATATAATTCCGAGAGTTCAACTTAATGAATCTCAATCATAAATGATATGAAGATCTTATATCTCTTTCTCTCACTATCAGAATATAAACAGAGACTAGTTCGTGAACCTGATTGTACCGTGAGAGTACTCGGACGAATTCAAAGATCAATATCCAAGAATCAATCAAGTCGTATCCAACAATTGCGATGGACTTATCTACTTGAATTGATTTTATGTATAACCTGTAATATTTCAATTATAAAGATAAACAATATAATGCAGAAAAGAAATAACACAGACACCAAAATTTTTGTTAACGAGAAACCGCAAATGCAGAAAAATCCCGGGACCTAGTCCAGACTTGAACACAAAACCTTATTAAGCTGCTACAGACACTAGCCTACTATCAGTATTTCAGCTTGGAATGTAGTTGATACCAATTAAACCGCAACAACAATTCAGTTACAGTCGCGATCCTTATGCCTCTTGAATCCTAACAAGATTCCACGCAATTGATTCCCTTAGCTGACGTCCTTTACATCCCGAGAGTTTCTTCAACTTAATTGAAGACTTTAAACCAATCTGCCACCCACAGATAAGCCTATATGTAATTTTCGTTCTGATTAAAGATCAAGGTGAGGTAGGAAATAGATTGGAATAGACAAAGTCTATCAAACCTCAATATCCGGTTATGACTCTCGAAGAGCAACCTAGATTATTATTCACCTCACAAGTATAAACTTGTGGAATTGCAAAGTCTGAGACGAATAAACTTTATGATTTTCTATCTATCTTGTTTGTTGAAGCAAGGATCGAAAATCAAGATACAAGAACTATCAAGATAACAATAGTTGGACCTGGCTTCACGAATCCATAGGTGAAATCTTTTTAGTCGCTAAACCCTAGAAGGGTTTGGAGGATAGTACGACTCTAGTCTACAACTAGGAGACACAAGAATAGTGTCAGGGATTCAAAAATTCCATTTGTTTGAGGTTCACCTTATATAGACTTTCAAGATCAAGGTGATTTTGATTTAAGCTAAGGTATCTTTGGAATCAAGAAATCAATAATTACCGTTAGATAAAAAACTTGAATTGAGATTAACATATAGAATATACACTCTGGTTAGGATGACCCGTAACCGAACCGTGTATAATGCATTATTTACGAAAGTTTAGCCGAAACTAGCCAATTGAACGATAAACTTAACCATTTTCATATAACACTTTAAGACTTTAACCTTGAGGCACAAATGTGATCAATTATGTCTAGATAGTGTTTATAGAGAGTTATTCAAATGCTGATTATCTCACAGAAATAATATTGATGCATCTGAAAATATTCGACAGGGGAAGTACGTGTACTATACTTGTTAGTGAATATTCTATCATGGTATGTGTACCGGTATGTATACCCTTAAGACAAAAACGAATTCAGGAACTCAAAGATCATTTATGGTTTGCATACTGGGTATGTGTACATTTTTTTTTTTTTGAGACCAACAGATCTTTTCCAGTTTGCATATTAGGTATGCGTACTTTCTTGGTTCACGATTTCACATACTTTTTATGGTATGGATAGCGAGTATGCGTACTAAAGTAGATGTCGAACTATAGCTACGCCGATACGTGTACAAGATACATGAACTGCGGATCTGGACTTATAACAGTTCTCCCAGTATTTGAATTGGTATGCATATTGTCATGTATCCAGATTTAGAGTAGTTCTATATCTCTCTAATAATCAATATGAAACATTCCCGAATAACATCAGTGACACATATCACTTGAAAATGCGGGGGTCTAACAACCACACCCAACAACTCGTTTGGTAATCTGAGAGGACTTACTCCAATTCACTTTCTAGAGAATCAACTAGACAGTCAGACTCAATCTAGAATAAAGTATGTCAAAGAGTTTTAATATCTCTAACTCTTAATTCAACCCGTAATCAGCAAATAGAAATCTGCGATCCCGATTGAATATAAGAGGAGTAACTTGAACAGTACCAAAGACCAATGTTCAAGTGTCAATCAATGTAAATCAACAACCCAAGGTTGGATATTCTAATTGATTGATCTTAACGCACAACCTGTGATATTTTAATTATATGACAAAATATAATGAGAAAAAGAAATAACACACACCGACACCATAATTTTGTGACAAAATAAAAATCGAAAAGAAAGAAAAAAAAACGAGGAAACCGCAAATGCAGATCAAGCACACAAAAACCCGGGACCTAGTCCAGATTTGAACACCACACCGTATTAAGCCGCTACAAACACTATCCTACTACCAATCAACTTCGGACTTGGAATGTAGTTGAACCCTAATCAATCTCACACCGATTCAAGGTACAAGACATTGTGCTCCTTACGCCACTCGATCCCATTTAGAAACAGGGATACTACGCACTTGATTCCCTTAGTTGATCTCACCCACAACCAAGAGTAAAGTCGAAGACTTGATAGACAAATCCATCTCACACGTAAAAGTCTATAGGATTGAATAAATCTGCTTCTCCAGAAATACCCAAGAGTTTTTGTTCCGTATTTTGATAAATCAAGGTGAACAGAACCAATCGATAACCCGGACTTATATTCCTAAGATATTAAGTAAATCAAAGAACAATCTATAATTATCAATCACCTCATAATAATATTCCCATAGAAATACCCAAGAGTTTTTGTTCCGAATAAATGATATTTTGATAAATCAAGGTGAACGGGAATGTAGTTGAACCAATCGATAACCTCTGATCCCCCGCAGGACTTATATTACGACCCAAAGTCGAAGACTTGATAGACAAACAATCTATAATTATCAATCACCTCATAATAATATCCCTAAGAACAATCTATAATTATATCATCTACTACTAGCGAAAGAAGATATTGTGGAATCACAAACGATGAGACGAAGTGTTTGTGATTACTTTTCTATCTTGCATATCGGAGATATAAAATCTCGAGCAAATTATTCCAATTCTACAAAACACGATAGAAATAGCAAGATCAGATCACGCAACTACAAAGATAATAGTTAGGTTTGGCTTCACAATCCCAATGAAGTCTTCTAGTCGTTAACCTACAGGGTATCGAGAAGAAACCTAAGGTTAAAGGATAATCGACTCTACTTATGCAACTAGTAACACACAGGAGGTGTGGGGATTAGGTTTCCTAGTTTCTAGAGTTCTCCTTTATAAAGTTTTCAAATCACGGTTGGCAATCTAAGTTACCTTGGTAACAAAGCATTCAATATTCACCGTTAGATGAAAAACATGACTCTCCCAAGCTAATATCTTTCAACCGTTAGATCGAACTTAGCTTGTTAAACACAAATGAAATGTACCCTCATTTAGGTTTATGTAACCGTACCTAAACGTGTACACCATGTTGGTTCACAAATAGTTAACCGAGGTTAGCCATATGATTACTCTCATATCAACCTTATTCATCTTAACCATAACTAGTTCAAATGACTCAAATGAAACTAGTTAAAGAGTTGTTCAATTGCATAGAAAACACAACTGAAACCAAATCGGTTTGATTCACTTGAATAAATCATGAATATCATAGCCACGGTTTGCAAAGATTGCATTCCTTATGATTTAAATGTTTAAGTCCATGAACTGACCGATTTGACAAAATAACCAGCTTAAGTATATGTACGGGTATGTGTACTTAAGCAACCGGATTTGAGTTTGTTTAGTTTCCAAACTCAACAGAAATTTTCGGTTCGAAAACTTCCGCGAGTAGTACGCATACTTAAGGTGACTAGTTTAAGAGTTTGTCAAAACAAAACTCAGCAGAAATTTTCGGTTCGAAAACTTACGCCAGTATGCGTAAATGTACGCATACTTAACCTGTCTCCTTCACCAATTTCGTATACACACATATGCATACTCTTGGCTCCCAGTTTATGGATTTATACACTAATGCACGAACACACTATATATGCTTATATCCAAAGATGGTTACATTCTCAACTCTTTATTTCAATCATTGAAACATTCTTCTATAATGATAATAGTCGTTTTTACACACTATTAGCATCAAAGCAATTTTCAAGATATTGAAATAATCATTTATAGAAATATTCCAAGCCTACATAAAATGATTGTATTACACAAACCATGTAAGATGTTACTCGGCAATTTTCTCATGATATAAGATGAACTTGGTCGAAGCGAAATATTACCAACACATATTTCGAGAAATATGTAACAAGATATACTCAGCTCGAAATCTCAAATGTGTATAGAGAAAACTATATCTTAACATGACTTATGTCTCAATATAGGAGATAGTAGAAATATACTTTCCAGGTGATAGATGAGTTCAAGTCTCCACATACCTTTTGTCGAAGAAGTTCCACAAGCTCCCCTTAGTAGTTCTTCGTCTTCAAATGATGAAATTTGTGAAATCTAAGCTCAACTACACTATCTATGTCCTAGTCCGAGACATCTATAAATAGGATAGAAATCAAGACTTATAGTTTTGATCACTAACATTGACAAACATGCTTGAGATAGCAACGCATGCGAGTTCGACCGAGCAGTGCTCTAACATCACTGTTCCAAGCTATATTCAAATGATTAAATCTTGAATTATAATTAGGTCAAAAATAATAAATTATTTTTAACCAAATTCATCAAGTATGAACAAATGTTCTTAAGCTTAGCATATTTCGAGAACGATATTCAAGATATTCAAGTATGAACAGGTTCGTCTCTTCTGCTATATGGTCATTCAAGAATTATCGATCAGGGAAATAATTTTGATATAAATTACGAAGTTTTCTTCATCCCAGACTTTGTAACTCCACAAGTATCAGATCGATTTGATTGATCTTGTGAGGTTGAATTAATTAGGCATCTCTATAACCTTTTGAAGAGAGTAAGCTATCCTAATTGTTGAGGTTTTCTTTATATCTTCTTTAGCTTGAAGATTCCTCATAAGCAAACAAATTTATATTACCTTGATTGTATATCTTTCAGAAGGAAATCAATAGGCTATATGTTAGAGATATATTAGTTAAAAGTCTTCATTTAGGATGAAGTAACTACTAGGGCTGTAAAGGACGTCAACCAAATTTTGGAAAGCTAGTGTGACTGATCCTAGTACCCACATGGAGGTAGAACCGAAACTTGTTTTGGTAGAACCGTGAAACCCATGATTGGTGATTTGATAGGATAATCAATCACATAGTTCTTGGAAGTCAGATGGACCAATTCTAAACTTGTTTGGAAGTGTGGAAAATCGGTTCCAAGATTGTAAATATGAAAAAGGATTTACAAAGTAAAGATGTCGACATACTTTGAACATGTGCAATAACGCTTATCTTTTATTGTTCAAAGATTCTAAGTGCAACATCATAGTTGTTGAAGATCTTTAGAAATAACAATTAGAAAACAAAATGCTCTCAATCATTGTTATACGGTGTCATAGTATTATTACACAACATCAAAGTTCAATTGTATCACAACTTTGATAACAATACTATGGTGATATGTAACACTCCCCCTTAGTCAATACTACATCTAAACATGAAAACCACCCCCCCCTTACATAATGATCCGTAAACCATATGTATTTGTAGTATCATACTACACATTAATTCTCCCCCTTTTTGTCAATATAAATTGGCAAAGGTATGAAAACTTGTGGGATCCTCATGAAACTTTCACAGAGATACTTCATGACCAAAAGAGAACACCATATCAACTTATTTAGATGCCATCATAAAGCCGAAGCTAAATACATTCATCAAGGAGTTTATAAAGATACAAGATAACCCCTAATATTCCACAGCCGCACTCCCCACAAAGATTTGGCAATTAAGCAAAAGTTCGAAATGAACTCTCCCCCATAAAATGTCATTCCCGAAAGAACATCAAAGGCAACCTTGCTTTTATAAGAAAAGAAGGATTTCTAATAAACACTAGGATACTTGATGTAAAAAAACACATCTTCTAGAAACAATGCAAACAAGACTTAACACTATTCTGGAATTCCAAACTCAATTGACCAAAAGATCGAGATAAAAGCAGGGGCAAGAGTTATGAGGAGATAATGAACTAGAACAACACCAATAGACTGCCGCAAGTGCTGAAACATGGAAGTGTCAAATGGTTTGGTGAGAATATCAGACAATTGTTGTCGGAAGGCACAAATTTCATAGTGATAATACCATCTTCATAAAGATCTCGAATAAAATGGTACCTGATGGCTATGTGCTTAGTTCTTGAGTGCTCAACAGGATTCCCAATGATGCGAATCGCAATTGAGTTATCACAAAATGTATTCATTATTCCAGAATCAATTCCATAATCAGCAAGCATTTGTTTCATCCATAGAAGTTGAGTACAACATGACCCATAAGCAATGTATTCTGCTTCACATGTTGAAAGAGATTTTGAATTTTGTTTCTTGCTATGCCAATCTACAAGATTCATCCCTACATAGTAGAATCCCCCTGATGTACTCTTTCTGTCTTCCACACACCTTGCCCATTCGGCATCTGAATGGGCAGTAAGATCAGTTTTAGTATCAAAAGTGTAAGAAAGACCATACCCGGCAGTATAACTGATGTAACGTATGATCCTCTTTGTGGCGGCAAGATGTGATTCCTTTGGATTTGCCTAAAACCTAGAACATCAACCAACACTAAAAGCAATGTTAGGTCTTGTGGCCGTGAGATACAAAAGACTTCCAATAATAGATCGATAAAATTTTTAATCCACATTTACACATTTCTCATCTCTATGTAGTTTACCCGTGGTAGGCATATGAGTGAGTTTTGGAGTTGACTTATCAAAATCAAATCTTGAAACAAGATTTTTTGCATATTTTTCTTGAGTTAAGTAAATTCCATCCTTGTGTTGTTGAATTTGTAAACCCAAAAAGAATTTTAATTCACCAACATTGCTCATCTCAAACTCCTTACCAAGAGAAACTTGAAAATCTTTTGCAAGTTTCTCCGATGTTGATCCATAGATGATATCATCTACATAAACTTGAGCAATAACAACATATTTTCCACTCCATTTGGTAAACAAAGTTTTATCAGCTCCACCTCTTGAAAAACCTTTCCTAAGAAGAGAAGTAGTTAGTTTTTCAAACCAGGCACGATGTGCTTGTTTTAACCCGTATACTGCCTTATTGAGTTTAAGGACATGATCAGAGAAATCAGGGTTTTTAAAGCCTTTAGGTTGAGCGACATAGACTTCTTCCTTTAAGTTTCGATTTAGGAAGGCGGATTTAATGTCCATATGAAACAACTTAACCTTAAGGAAACAAGTATGAGCTAATAACAAACGAATGGACTCAAGGCGTGCCCACAGAGCAAAGGTTTCATCAAAGTCAATTCCTTCAATCTGTGAATAACCCTGAGCGACAAGTCTATCTTTGTTTCTGACAATGGTGCCAAATTCACCATACTTGTTCTTAAATATCCATTTGGTACCAACAATATTTATCTTGGGGGGACAAGGTACGAGTTTCCATACATCTTGTCTTTGAAATTGATTTAACTCTTCATGCATTGCGTTCACCCAAAAGGTATCACTAAGAGCTTCATCAATATTCCTAGGTTCCACTTGCGATAGATAACAATGAAAATTGCAAATATTTTGAAGTTGACCTCTCATCTTAGCAGTAGAGTCCTTACCACCAATAATATTGTTAGTATCATGATTCCTTTGAACCCAAAGGTGTCGTGTGGAGACACACTCTTGTTCAAGAGGAACAACCTTACTAGAGCTTTTCTCCTCATCACTTGAGACATCAGGATCAGCAACCGTTGGAACAACTTCTTATGATTTTGACGTTTCTTTGACATTCTCAATTTTCTCGGTTGGAGGCAATTCAGTAGGAGAGTCATCATGATGAAAGTTACTTAGATAATCAATGATAACATTAGCTGATTCCATCATGACCTGGGTTCTGAGATTAAAGACTCGGAAACCACGATTTTATCGATGCATAGCCGAGAAAAATACCCTCATCGCTTTTTAAATCAAACTTACCTTTATGTTCTCGATCCTTTAGAATGTAGCACTTACTTCCGAACACGCTGAGATAGTGTACGTTGGGTTTCCTAACGTACCACAACTCATAGGGAGTGTTTAAGGTCTTTGACCGTAAGTAAACACGATTGATCAAATAGCAAGCCGTAAAAACAGCCTCACCCCAAAACCTCAATGGTTAGTTTTTGGAGCATTACCTGACATTTCCTGAATATTTATATTCTACCCTTCTGCAATTCCATTTGCTTGTGGAGTGATAGGTGGCGAGTATTGTTGAGTAATTCCCAGAGAGTCACAATATTCAAATACCTTGGTATCTTTGAATTTTGTGCCACGATCGCTTATAATTTTCTTTAGTTTGCGACCTTGCTCATTCTTGATTCTATTAACAATAATCTTGAACTCACTGAGAGTTTCATTCTTATGAGCCAAAAATGCCGCCCAGGTAAATCTAGTGTAATCATCTAGCATAACCAAAGCATACTTCTTCCCATCTAGCCAGTGTAGATTGTTGAATTAGTCCAAAAAGATCCATATGAATTAAATCAAGTGGATCTTTGGTGAGAATATTTCGGGATGATTTGTGTGGAACTTTCGTTTGTTTACCCTTTTGATAGGCACCACATACACCTTCAACCTTAGCATTGATTTTGGGAATGCCTCTAACAAGTTCTTTGTTAATGATCTTAGTTAGAAGACCAAAACGTTCATGCCAAAGGTGTGTATATTCTACCTTAATCAAATTGCAATAATTACTGAACTGAGTATTTAGAAGATAACAGTTATTTTTGCCACGTGATCCTTGAAAAATCACTTTCCCAGATTTGTCGACAATGTCACATCCTTTATCATTGAAGAAAACCTTATGGCCCTTGTCACATATTTGACTTATAGAAAGAAGATTAGTAGTCATACCTTTAACGTATACGACATCATGAATTTCAGGAATGCCAGGTAATTTGATAGCCCTTTTCTTGCTTATGTAGCAGCAGCTTTCATCTCCAAAAGTTACAGGTCCACCATGAGAAATCTCCAGTCATGTGCCTGCTACATCCACTATCAAGGAACCATTGAAAGGGTGATGTTGACTTCGTGAGCAAAAGCTCTCATACTAGCACTAAGAACCATTTTGGGCTTTCTTGTTAGTATTGAATGTCTTTTAAGAGATGACACAAGTTGAATAGCTTTTTTATGAAAATCACTAGCAACTTTTGGTATTCTCTTGAAGGACAAACACACATGTTGAAAGTGATTATGAGAACCACAAAACAAACATGTGCCAACATCATCAACCTTGTTCGGGAATTCTGAGAACTGTCAGATTTCACAAAGCCTAGACCTTGCTTATCACCTGACATACGACAATTCTTCAAGGAAGAATTAGAGTTGTCATTTAAAACCTTTGAAAAAGATTTTACGGACTTTAAATCCTTAAGCTTTGCAATTTCTGCAGCAAGATCAGAATTGATCTGGATTTGTTTAACTAACTTTTTCTAGAGATCAACAACATCTTCAGGGTACTCTTGAGAGTTAGGTTTTTTTGATATAACCTTCGCAATGAGATCCATCAATTTCCTTTATCCATCGAAATTTTTCGAGACACAAGAATTTGATGAGTTTTTTTAAATCAGGATTCTCAACCTTTTCGATGGTTTCTAGAACACACTCGATGTTAAGTTTATCCATTTCTGGTGAAGCATTTTCAGAGACAATATCGTCCATATCAGATCGCTACAAACACAGACTTATAAGGTCTTTAATGTGTTTGTCTGCTCAGATACCAATTGAAAATGCGGGGGTCTAACAACCACACCCAACAATTTGTTTGGCAGTCTGAGAGGACTTACTCCAATACACTTTCTAGAGAATCAACTAGACAGTCAGACTCAATTTAGAATAAAGTGTGTCAAAGAGTTTTAATATCTCTAACTCTTAATTCAATCTGCAATTAGCAAATAGAAATCTGAGAGACCGGTTGAATATAAGAGGAGTAACTTGAAAGGTACCAAAGACCAATGTTCAAGTGTCAATCAATATAAATCAACAACCCAATTCTAATTGATTGATCTTAACGCACAACCTGTGATATTTTAATTATATGACAAAATATAATGAGAAAAGAAATAACACAGACACTAGAATTTTGTTAACGAGGACACCGCAAATGCGTAAAAACCCTGGACTTAGTCCAGATTGAACACCACACCGTATTAAGCCGCTAAGGTACACTAGCATACTACCAATTAACTGACCGAATGTAGTTGAACCATAATCAATCTCACACTCGATTCAAGGTACGCCTGCGCTCCCACGCCTCCGATCCCGCAGATACTACGCACTTGATTCCCTTAGTTGATCTCACCCACAACCAAGAGTTTCTACGACCCAAAGTCGAAGACTTGATAGACAAATCTGTCTCACACGTAAAAGTCTATAGGATTGAATAAATCTGTCTCCACGTAAATACCCAAGAGTTTTTGTTCGTATTTTGATAAATCAAGGTGAACAGGAACCAATCGATAACCCGGACTTATATTCCCGAAGAACAATCTATAATTATCAATCACCTCACAATAATCTTAATCTACTAGCGAAAGAAGATATTGTGGAATCACAAACGATGAGACGAAGTGTTTGTGATTACTTTTCTAACTTGCATATCGGAGATATAAAATCTCGAGCCAATTATTCCAATTCTACAAAACACGATAGAAATAGCAAGATCAGATCACGCAACTACAAAGATAATAGTTGGGTCCGCTTCACAATCGCAATGAAGTCTTCAAGTCGTTAACCTGCTGTGGTATCGAGAAGAAACCTAAGGTTAAAGGATAATCGACTCTATTTATGCAACTAGTAACACACATGTGAGGGTGGGGATTAGGTTTCTAGTTGCTAGAGTTCTCCTTTATAAAGTTTTCAATCACGGTTTTGCATAAATCTAAGTTACCTTGGTAACAAAGCATTCAATATTCACCGTTAGATGAAAAACCTGATTCTCCCAAGCTAATATCTTTCAACCGTTAGATCGAACTTAGCTTGTTAAACACAAATGAAATGTACCCTCATTTAGGTTTATCACTACACCATATTCAGTGATTAGTGACAAAAATTCGTAACCAACATTATGTCGTACACAATTTGTGATCGGAATTTCTGGCACTAAATTTTAGTGATGCCATATTTCGTTACTTAAAATGTGATAATTTAGTGACACACATCGTGTCACGATTAGTGATCGCTGGCTAAAAATTAAATGCGTAAATGAGCGCGTGTGCAGAGTAACACTCGGTAACATGTTAGCCCCGTGTGAATCACACGTGTACTCCATATCCATTTACTCTCACGGTAAAAAGAAATCTTATCTCTTCGTCTTCCTCCTCTTCACTTTCATCAAGCTCCGCGATAAAACTAGGGTTTAGTTTTTTCACGTAAATCATCACAGTAAATCTGTTTCTTCATCGATCGATTTGGCCTAGAAACATCACAGAAATCTTGTCAATACCTTTCAATCATCAACTGTGTAAGTTTTAATCGATCCGTTTCATTTTATTTTCAATGGATCTGTTTTAAGCACGACCCTTTCACAAAGACCAAATGTGGTCAAGATTCTTCTCTAGCTTTTGTTGTTTCTTTCGATTCCATACTTAGCTTGAATTACAGTTCATTGATCTCGATAAGTTAATGTTCACCACGATTTAGGAACAATTTAATTCGAGAGGCTTATGTGTTTATGGAAATAGATTTACAAAACAATTGGAGCTTTTAACTCGGCCTAGAACTTTCGAGAACCGAGAAGAACAGTTTTTTTTTTTTTTTGGGTAAATGAATCGAGATCAGATTCAAAATCAAATTTGAACCCTTTTCTCTCTCTAATCTTGAACTCAGAATCGGGTTTCTTTTAATCGTTTCTCCGTTTCTACATAAATCTTCACATTAAAGTTTCAAATCTCTATTACTTTGTAATTGCTACTCATTTTCTTTAGGATTAGGATTTTTATGTGTGCTTGGGGTTTTCATTTGTGTTTAAAAACTCTTTAATTCGTGATGTTATCTCGCTAATGATTTTTTTTTTTGCTTTGATTCTCGTAGGTGAGATGAAATTAATTCAAGAGTGGGCTTTACTAATTTCATCCGATTTGATTTAGGTTTTAGGAATTGATTTGAAACAGGTAATTATTTTTTTTCTTTTTTTCTTCTCTATACTTTTAGAAACACCTAACTGTTTGTTAAAATGCATCAAAGAAACACTTTATGGTATATCACCTTTAATTCATTTATTGTGTAACTTAGAATTTCTTAATATGAATATAAACTATTTTACTTTTTTCTTCACTATTCAAGTTTTGAAGTATTTTAAATAGTGTAGATGACTGATTTTGCAAAGATATCACATTGGGTATAGCCTTATCGTAAACATAGGATCACAACATCAAGGATTCACCTTCTCCAGTTCATTCATTTGAACCACGTAGCATCCTATCAACGTAAATTTAGTTCTTAAGCTTTTTCACCGTAAATATTTCAAATACATTTCCTTTTAACGGTTTAGTATGTTAGTTGTAGTAATGTAATGTAACATATCTACATTGAACTATCTCGCAAACCCATATTTTTGGTGGAACACATCAAATTTGAGACCAATGAAAACAATACCAAACTATGGCGTGAGGTTTCATAATTTCTTTGGCTTCGTTTATTACCATAGCTTTGTCTTAATGAACCACCAAGCATCACTGCAGAGATGCTTAATTATACACTGGCTAAGTGGTTATTTATCGTTTGTAGGTGATGGAGAAACCATAAGATGGAGAAGAAATCTGATGGAAAGACTAGGTGAATGAATTACTTTGCTTTTCAAAGAAGTATTTTTTTCCTGAGCAATGGTTGGCATCACATTTTCCCGAGATGGGAAGCTATGTTGGTTTTTGTTGTATAGAAGGTCACTATCTATCAAATTCATTTTATTAAAGACAATGATTTATAGTTATTACGACTAAAGCCATAATGATGTACTCAGACGGAGATCAAGAATGATTACTTAGCCAATCATTTGTTTGGAATACGCTCCTCTGCTTTTTGTAGCTTGACATTATAGGTAGTGTTGTTGTCTAGTTGTTAGAATATTAAATTTAAACATTCTCTATGGCATGCCTTCATGAGGCAGATATTTCCATATTCTTTTCACATTCGGTACTAATTTTCTTTTGCGTTGTTTAATTTTTAGTCGTTACAAGTATGAATAACTAAGCAATCATTTGGAAGTTGCAAAGATTTGAAATTTTTATTGCATATTGATTATTTTTTTCCAGCTCTTTATGTCACCTGTATTTTCCGAAGCATGATGTTTCCAAGCATGCCCCTTTGCAAGTTGTTGATTTATTTCGCTGGTGCGCCAAACTCGAATCTGTTATGGTGTTTTTTGTTCTTTCAAAAGCTTAATATGGTCTTTTTAAAACGCTTGAGTAAGTAGGGCATGCAATCAATGGTTCGGAAGAGACTGTTGCTTATCGCCAGTCCTCGAATGCCTTATATACACTCTTGTGGAGGAAACGATTGTGTCTAAGAAATGTTTTTTCTTTTTGGCTTTTCTGTTTTGTTACTTCTTGCCGTGTCCTTTGGCTATGATTATAGGTTCTAAGAAATATTTTTTCTTTTGGATTTTTCTGCTTTGATACTTCTTGCTGTGTCCTTTGGCTATATTATAGGTTCATGCACTTAAAGATCGCTTATTGAGCTTGATCTGAAGTATCTGTGTTTTTTGTGCAACTCTGTACATACTTTTTGTCTAATACATTCCAATTGTTGTTCAAAGCACCATGGTTTTATGAAGTGTGTTTAATGGTATTTCCAAAGAGTATCACAAGATAGATATTTTGGCTTACAAGTATTTCTTTGCTTGATATGTCGTGGAATTTGCTTATGGATACCATTCCGGATGAATTTGCTTATGGTATAGATTGTCGGGCTTATTGAATTTTAGCCAGCAAGGTCGGAGGAACACCCGTATGTTTTGTGAACTTATGGAATTTTAGCTTTATGTTTATGATTATTGTTTATCTTTATCTACTTTCTTTAATCAGCTTGGTTAGACCCATTTGATTTACCATCGAAAAATCTCGTACTTGTGGCATTTGTGGAGATCCTCTAAATTGATTGCTCCGAATAGGTGAATTATTGTGGTGGTTTAGCAGTTATGACTGGTCGTGTGATTCTCACTAATTTGGTAGCTCAACACCGCCTCTGGCCAAGGTTGTGTCTTGTAATTGGCTCAAATCGAGTTTCCTTTAAATTGATTGTTCAATTTTGGTGGTTTAGCAGTTGTAGATAGCAATGTCCTCTCGCCGAGTTCGAGATCTCTCATGAGGATGAGGTCTGAATATGAATACGATACCGAGGTATTCGAAACGATTACTCAAGCTCATTGGTTCTTCCAAAAAAAGGATGAAGTGTTCAAGCTCATCGCTCTTAAAGCTTCATTGATCCGTAAATGTGGCGATGATGATAGAAGAAGTTGACTTCTTTTCAAGTGCGCGTTGGTAAAGCACTGAGCATATAAGTACCACAACGTATACATGGTTGGTAGTATCATGGCAATGTGTATACTCAAGACTCGAAGGTAAAACCACTTTGGCCCATGGCAAGTGGATGTCCTTCTAAAGCTGATATTCCAAAATGCAACTACTGTGATGGCCCTCTATGTTTTGAGATGCAGGTAGAAAACTCAACAGCTTTATATAGTCTACAATTGCCTTTTTTTTTTCTCTTGTACAAATCCAAGATTTTGGTTGATTATTATGGTTCAAAACTTTACTAGTTAATCGTAGTCTGTTATGTGCATCTTCTGCTTTTATGCATTTATCCTTTTGTCTCCTTACGATCTCCAAATAAGGTCCATATGTATTTTTAATGTCATTTGTGGCTTTTGTTTACAGATTTTGCCACAACTCGCGTATTTCTTTGGTGTGAAGAATGATGTAGACTCACTTGATTGGGCAACGATAGCTGTGTACACATGTGTAGATTCTTGTGAAACAAGTGTTGCCTATAAGGAGGAATTTGGGTTCAGCTTAACTCTCAAACAAGTGTTGTATTTCCAAGGTACATTTAGCTTTTGTACTAGCTCTTCATTTTGGTGCTTGATCGTGGAACAAATCGGTTGTTAGAGAAATTACCACCAAAAGATTGTAGCTCCAAGTTAACCGACTTTTGAACAAAATTGAAATTGTAGAAGTATGCTGAAACTCTGCCTATACTTAGCATTTATGGAGTGATAAAAGAGTTATCTGTGTTAAACTCAACATGAACCCAAGTATCATGTAGCATTTATGTATACTTATCAGTTATGTCTCATGAACACAACAAAAATTGGTTGAATGACTTCTTTGAATGTTGGAATGAATGTTAAATTATATTGAATGACTTCTTTTGAATGTTGGAATGAATGTTAAATTACATTGAATGTTGGATTGTATTGTAACAATTTGTGGGGATAGGGTACCAAGTAGGTAAAAATGAAAGGGATGGAAACATTAATATTGACCAGTGTCAATAAAGACTGACTTTTTTTTGTAACAAAAGAATTGTAACGCACAAAAGTGTCACTAATTTTTTACCAGGATAGTAGGAGTCAGTCAACGTTGACTTGGTCAAAAATTAGTGACCTCGTAAAAATTTAGTGACGGAAAAATCTTGGTTACTAAAATTTTACCAAAGACAATGTAGTCGGTCAACGTAGACTAAGTCAATGTATTTGTAATCGTAAAAAATAAAAATCAAACTGCCTAGATTCAAATACTAAATTTTATTTCGTGACACTCAATCGTCTGTCACGAAATGTGTCACAACCTCACATTAGTGACGGCAACATGTTGGTTACGAAAATTTGTTACACACCTGGTTGTAACGGTCCGTGAGCGTCACGACCCCATTTCGTGACTGAAATAATGTGTCACAAAACGCAAAATATGGTGTAGTGATATATGTAACCGTACCTAAACGTGTACACCATGTTGGTTCACAAATAGTTAACCGAGGTTAGCCATATGATTACTCTCATATCAACCTTATTCATCTTAACCATAACTAGTTCAAATGACTCAAATGAAACTAGTTAAAGAGTTGTTCAATTGCATAGAAAACACAACTGAAACCAAATCGGTTTGATTCACTTGAATCAATCATGAATATCATAGCCACGGTTTGCAAAGATTGCATTTCTTATGATTTAAATGTTTAAGTCCATGAACTGACCGATTTGACAAAATAACCAGCTTAAGTATATGTACGGGTATGTGTACTTAAGCAACCGGATTTGAGTTTGTTTAGTTTCCAAACTCAACAGAAATTTTCGGTTCGAAAACTTCCGCGAGTATGCGTATGTGTACGCATACTTAAGGTGACTAGTTTAAGAGTTTGTCAAAACAAAACTCAGCAGAAATTTTCGGTTCGAAAACTTCCGCCAGTATGCGTAAATGTAGGCATACTTAACCTGTCTCCTTCACCAATTTCGTATACACACATATGCATACTCTTGGCTCCCGGTTTATGGATTTATACACTAATGCACGAACACACTATACATGCTTATATCCAAAGATGGTTACATTTCAACTCTTTATTTCAATCATTGAAACATTCTTCTATAATGATAATAGTCGCTTTTACACACTATTAGCATCAAAGCAATTTTCAAGATATTGAAATAATCATTTATGAAAACATTCCAAGCCTACATAAAATGATTGTATCACACAAACCATGTAAGATGTTACTCGAAATTTACTCATGATATAAGATGAACTTGGTCGAAGCGAAATCTTACCAACACATATTTCGAGAAATATGTAAATGTAGATATACTCAAATAAATCTCAAATGTATAGAGAAAACTATATCTTAACATGACTTATGTCTCAATATAGGAGATAGTAGAAATATACTTTCCAGGTGATAGATGAGTTCAAGTCTCCACATACCTTTTGTCGAAGAAGTTCCACAAGCTCCCCTTAGTAGTTCTTCGTCTTCAAATGATGAAATTTGTGAAATCTAAGCTCAACTACACTATCTATGTCCTAGTCCGAGACATGTATAAATAGGCTAGAAATCAAGACTTATAGTTTTGATCACTAACATTGACAAACATGCTTGAGATAGCAACGCATGCGAGTTCGACCGAGCAGTGCTCTAACATCACTGTTCCAAGCTATTTTCAAATGATTAAATCTTAAATTATAATTAGGTCAAAAATAATAAATTATTTTTAACCAAATTCATCAAGTATGAACAAATGTTCTTAAGCTTAGCATATTTCGAGAACGATATTCAAGATATTCAAGTATGAACAGGTTCGTCTCTTCTGCTATATGGTCATTCAAGAATTATCGATCAGGGAAATAATTTTGATATAAATTACGAAGTTTTCTTCATCCTGCATTTGTAACTCCACAAGTATCGGATCGATTTGATTGATCTTAGAGGTTGAATTAATTAGGCATCTCTATAACCTTTTGAAGGGAGTAAGCTATCCTAATTGTTGAGGTTTTCTTTATATCTTCTTTAGCTTGAAGATTCCTCATAAGCAAACAAATTTATATTACCTTGATTGTATATCTTTCAGAAGGAAATCAATAGGCTATATGTTAGAGATATATTAGTTAAAAGTCTTCATTTAGGATGAAGTAGTAACTACTAGGGCTGTAAAGGACGTCAACCAAATTTTGGAAAGCTAGTGTGACTGATCCTAGTACCCACATGGAGGTAGAACCGAAACTTGTTTTGCAGAACCGTGAAACCCATGATTGGTGATTTGATAGGATAATCAATCACATAGTTCTTGGAAGTCAGATGGACCAATTCTAAACTTGTTTGGAAGTGTGGAAAATCGGTTCTAAGATTGTAAATATGAAAAAGGATTTACAAAGTAAAGATATCGACATACTTTGAACATGTGCAGTAACGCTTATCTTTTATTGTTCAAAGATTCTAAGTGCAACATCATAGTTGTTGAAGATCTTTAGAAATAACAATTAGAAAACAAAATGCTCTCAATCATTGTTATACGGTGTCATAGTATTATTACACAACATCAACGTTCAATTGTATCACAACTTTGATAACAATACTATGGTGATATGTAACACTCCCCCTTAGTCAATACTACATTTCAACATGAAAACCACCTCCCCTTACATAATGATCCGTAAACCATATGTATTTGTAGTATCATACTACACATTAATTCTCCCCCTTTTTGTCAATATAAATTGGCAAAGGTATGAAAACTTGTGGGATCCTCATGAAATTTTCACAGAGATACTTCATGACCAAAAGAGAATACCATATCAACTTATTTAGATGCCATCATAAAGCCGAAGCTAAATGCATTCATCAAGGAGTTTATAAAGATAGATAACCCCTAATATTCCACAGCCGCACTCCCCACAAAGATTTGGCAATTAAGCAAAAGTTCGAGATGAACTCTCCCCCATAAAATGTCATTCCCGAAAGAACATCAAAGGCGACCTTGCTTTTATAAGAAAAGAAGGATTTCTAATAAACACTAGGATACTTGACAGAAACACATCTTCTAGAAACAAATGCAAACAAGACTTAACACTATTCTGGAATTCCAAACTCAATTGACCAAAAGATCGAGATAAAAGCAGGGGCAAGAGTTATGAGGAGATAATGAACTAGAACAACACCAATAGACTGCCGCAAGTGCTGAAACATGGAAGTGTCTAATGGTTTGGTGAGAATATCGTAAAATTGTTTGTCTAAGGCACAAATTTCATAGTGATAATACCATCTTCATAAAGATCTCGAATAAAATGGTACCTGATGGCTATGTGCTTAGTTCTTGAGTGCTCAACAGGATTCCCAATGATGCGAATCGTAATTGAGTTATCACAAAAGATATTCATTATTCCAGAATCAATTCCATAATCAGCAAGCATTTGTTTCATCCATAGAAGTTGAGTACAACATGACTAAGCAATGTATTCTGCTTCACATGTTGAAAGAGATTTTGAATTTTGTTTCTTGTTATGCCAAGCTACAAGATTCATCCCTACATAGTAGAATCCCCCTGATGTACTCTTTCTGTCTTCCACACACCCTGCCCATTCGGCATTCGAATGGGCAGTAAGATCAATTTTAGTATCAAAAGTGTAAGAAAGACCATACCCGGCAATATAACTGATGTAACGTATGATCCTCTTTGTGGCGGCAAGATGTGATTCCTTTGGATTTGCTTGAAACCTGGCACATCAACCAACACTAAAAGTAATGTTAGGTCTCGTGGCCGTGAGATACAAAAGACTTCCAATAATAGATCGATAAAGTTTTTAATCCATATTCACACATTTCTCATCTCTATGTAGTTTACCCGTGGTAGGCATATGAGTGAGTTTTGGAGTTGACTTATCAAGATCAAATCTTGAAACAAGATTTTTTGCATTTTTTTCTTGAGTTAAGTAAATTCCATCCTTGTGTTGTTGAATTTGTAAAACCAAAAAGAATTTTAATTCACCAACATTGCTAATCTCAAACTCCTTACCAAGAGAAACTTGAAAATCTTTTGCAAGTTTCTCCGATGTTGATCCATAGATGATATCATCTACATAAACTTGAGCAATAACAACATATTTTCCACTCCATTTGGTAAACAAAGTTTTATCAGCTCCACCTCTTGAAAAACCTTTCCTAAGAAGAGAAGTAGTTAGTTTTTCAAACCAGGCACGATGTGCTTGTTTTAACCCGTATACTGCCTTATTGAGTTTAAGGACATGATCAGAGAAATCAGGGTTTTTAAAGCCTTTAGGTTGAGCTATTATAGACTTCTTCCTTTAAGTTTCCATTTAGGAAGGCGGATTTAATGTCCATATGAAACAACTTAACCTTAAGGAAACAAGTATGAGCTAATAACAAACGAATGGACTCAAGGCGTGCCACAGGAGCAAAGGTTTCATCAAAGTCAATTCCTTCAATCTGTGAATAACCCTGAGCGACAAGTCTATCTTTGTTTCTGACAATGGTGCCAAATTCACCATACTTGTTCTTAAATATCCATTTGGTACCAACAATATTTATCTTGGGGGGACAAGGTACGAGTTTCCATACATCTTGTCTTTGAAATTGATTTAACTCTTCATGCATTGCGTTCACCCAAAAGGTATCACTAAGAGCTTCATCAATATTCCTAGGTTCCACTTCAAGGATAGATAACAATCAAAATTGCAAATATTTTGAAGTTGACCTCTCATCTTAGCAGTAGAGTCCTTACCACCAATAATATTGTTAGTATCATGATTCCTTTGAACCCAAAGGTGTCGTGTGGAGACACACTCTTGTTCAAGAGGAACAACCTGACTAGAGCTTTTCTCCTCATCACTAGAGACATCAGGATCAGCAACCGTTGGAACAACTTCTTATGATTTTGACGTTTCTTTGACATTCTCAATTTTCTCATTGGAGGCAATTCAAGAGGAGAGTCATCATGATGAAAGTTACTTAGATAATCAATGATAACATTAGTCGATTCCATCATGACCTGGGTTCGAGATTAAAGACTCTAAAACCACGACCGCCGATGCATAGCCGAGAAAAATACCCTCATCGCTTTTTGAATCAAACTTACCTTTCTGTTCTCGATCCTTTAGAATGTAGCACTTACTTCCGAACACGCTGAGATAGTGTACGTTGGTTTTCCTAACGTACCACAACTCATAGGGAGTGTTTAAGGTCTTTGACCGTAATTAAACACGATTGATCAAATAGCAAGTCAGAAAACCTCACCCCAAAACCTTAATGGTTAGTTTTTGGAGCATTACCCTGGCCATTTCCTGAATATTTATATTCTTCTTTTTTGCAACTCCATTTTCTTGTGGAGTGATAGGTGGCGAGTATTGTTGAATACTCAGAGAGTCATGTGATTCAAATACCTTGGTGTCTTTGAATTCACAAAATGATCGCTTATAATTTTCTTTAGTTTGCGACCTTGCTCATTCTTGATTCTATTAACAATAATCTTGAACTCACTGAGAGTTTCATTCTTGTGAGCCAAAAATGCCGCCCAGGTAAATCTAGTGTAATCACTAAGCATAACCAAAGCATACTTCTTCCCATCTAGCCAGTGTAGATTGTTGAATTGGTCCAAAAAGATCCATATGAATTAAATCAAGTGGATCTTTGGTGAGAATATTTCGGGATGATTTGTGTGGAACTTTCGTTTGTTTACCCTTTTTATAGGCACCACACACACCTTCAACCTTAGCATTGATTTTGGGAACGCCTCTAACAAGTTCTTTGTTAATGATCCTAGTTAGAAGACGATAATTGATGTGACCAAAACGTTCATGCCAAAGGTGTGTATATTCTACCTTAATCAAATTGCAATAATTACTGAACTGAGTATTTAGAAGATAACAGTTATTTTTGCCACGTGATCCTTGAAAAAATCACTTTCCTGCATTTGTCGACAATGTCACATCCTTTATCATTGAAGAAAACCTTATGGCCCTTGTCACATATTTGACTTATAGAAATAAGATTAGTAGTCATACCTTTAACGTATACGACATCATGAATTTCAGGAATGCCAGGTAATTTGATAGCCCTTTTCTTACTTATGTAGCAGCAGCTTCCATCTCCAAAAGTTACAGGTCCACCATGAAAATCGCTAGAGTTGATAAACTATGAGATATCTCCAGTCATGTGCCTGCTACATCCACTATCAAGGAACCATTGAAAGGGTGATGTTGACTTCAGAGCAAAAGCTCTCATACTAGCACTAAGAACCATTTTGGGCTTTCTTGTTAGTATTGAATGTCTTTTAAGAGATGACACAAGTTGAATAGCTTTTTTATGAAAATCACTAGCAACTTTTGGTATTCTCTTGAAGGACAAACACACATGTTGAAAGTGATTATGAGAGCCACAAAACAAACATGTACCAACATCATCAACCTTGTTTGAAGAATTCTGAGAACTATCAGATTTCACAAAGCCTAGACCTTGCTTATCACCTGACATACGACAATTCTTCAAGGAAGAATTAGAGTTGTCATTTAAAACCTTTGAAAAAGATTTTACGGACTTCAAATCCTTAAGCTTTGCAATTTCTCAAAGAAGACTAATTGATCTGGATTTGTTTATCTAACTTTTTATGGAGCTCAACAACATCTTCAGGGTACTCTTGAGAGTTAGGTTTTTTTGATATAACCTTCGCAATGAGATCCATCAATTTCCTTTATCCATCGAAATTTTTCGAGACACAAGAATTTGTTAAGTTTTTTTAAATCAGGATTCTCAACCTTTTCGATGGTTTCTAGAACACACTCGATGTTAAGTTTATCCGTTTCTGGTGAAGCGTTTTCAGAGACAATATCCTCCATATAAGATCGCTACAAACACATACTTATAAGGTCTTTAATGTGTTTGTCTGCTCAGATACCAACTGAAAATACGGGGGCCTAACAACCACACCCAACAATTTGTTTGGCAGTCTGAGAGGACTTACTCCAATACACTTTCTAGAGAATCAACTAGACAGTCAGACTCAATCTAGAATAAAGTGTGACAAAGAGTTTTAATATCTCTAACTCTTAATTCAATCTTCTATTAGCAAATAAAAATCTGCGAGACCGGTTGAATATAAGAGGAGTAACTTGAAAGGTACCAAAGACCAATGTTCAAGTGTCAATCAATATAAATCAACAACCCAATTTTAATTGATTGATCTTAACGAACAACCTGTGATATTTCAATTGTATAACAAAATATAATGCGGAATAGAAATAACACAGACACCAGAATTTTGTTAACGAGGATACCGCAAATGCAGAAAAACCCCGGGACCTAGTCCAGATTGAACACCACACCGTATTAAGCCGCTACGCACACTAGCATACTACCAATTAACTTCGGATCGAATGTAGTTGAACCCTAATCAATCTCACACCGATTCAAGGTACAGCTTGCGCTCTTACGCCTCTCTGATCCCCGCAGGATACTACGCACTTGATTCCCTTAGTTGATCTCACCCACAACCAAGAGTTTCTACGACCCAAAGTCGAAGACTTGATAGACAAATCTGTCTCACACAGAAAAGTCTATAGGATTGAATAAATCTGTATCCCATAGAAATACCCAAGAGTTTTTGTTCCGTATTTTGATAAATCAAGGTGAACAGGAACCAATCGATAACCCGGACTTATATTCCCGAAGAACAATCTATAATTATCAATCACCTCACAATAATATTAATCTACTAGCGAAAGAAGATATTGTGGAATCACAAACGATGAGACGAAGTGTTTGTGATTACTTTTCTATCTTGCATATCAGAGATATAAAATCTCGAGCAAATTATTCCAATTCTACAAAACACGATAGAAATAGCAAGATCAGATCACGCAACTACAAAGATAATAGTTAGGTCTGGCTTCACAATCCCAATGAAGTCTTCTAGTCGTTAACCTACAGGGTATCGAGAAGAAACCTAAGGTTAAAGGATAATCAACTCTACTTATGCAACTAGTAACACATGTGAGGTGGGGATTAGGTTTCCTAGTTTCTACAGTTCTCCTTTATAAAGTTTTCAAATCACGGTTGGCAATCTAAGTTACCTTGGTAACAAAGCATTCAATATTCACCGTTAGATGAAAAACATGATTCTCCCAAGCTAATATCTTTCAACCGTTAGATCGAACTTAGCTTGTTAAACACAAATGAAATGTACCTCATTTAGGTTTATGTAACCGCATCTAAACGTGTACACCATGTTGGTTCACAAATAGTTAACCGAGGTTAGCCATATGATTACTCTCATATCAACCTTATTCATCTTAACCATAACTAGTTCAAATGACTCAAATAAAACTAGTTAAAGAGTTGTTCAATTGCATAGAAAACACAACTGAAACCAAATCGGTTTGATTCACTTGAATCAACTCAGCAGAAATTTTCGGTTCGAAAACTTCCGCTAGTATGCGTACTATACGCATACTTAACATGTCTCCTTCACCAATTTCGTATACACACATATGCATACTCTTGGCTCCCGGTTTATGGCTTTATACACTAATGCACGAGCACACTATATATGCTTATATCCAAAGATGGTTACATTCTCAACTCTTTATTTCAATCATTGAAACATTCTTCTATATTGATAATAGTCGTTTTTACACACTATTAGCATCAAAGCCATTTTCAAGATATTGAAATAATCATTATCGAAACATTCCAAGCCTACATAAAATGACAGATCACACAAACCATGTAAGATGTTACTCGGCAATTTTCTCATGATATAAGATGAACTTGGTCGCTTAAATCTTACCAACACATACTTCGAGAAATATGTAAAGTTTAGATATACTCAACCAAATCTCAAATGTGTATAGAGAAAACTATATCTTAACACGACTTATGTCTCCATATAGGAGATTGTAGAAATAGACTTTCCAAGTGATAGATGAGTTCAAGTATCCACATACCTTTTGTCAAGAAGTTCCACAAGCTCCCTTAGTAGTTCTTCGTCTTCAAATAATGAACTTTATGAAATCTAAGCTGAACTACACTATCTATGTCCTAGTCCGAGACATCTATAAATAGGCTAGAAATCAAGACTTATAGTTTTGATCACTAATATTGACAAACATGCTTGAGATAGCAACGCATGCGAAGTTTGACCGAGCAAAGGCTTTTAACATCACGCTCCAAGCTATTTTCAAATGATTAAATCTTGAATTATAATTAGGTCAAAAATAATAAATTATTCTTAACCAAATTCATCAAGTATGAACAAATATTCTTAAGCTTAGCATATTTCGAGAACGATATTCAAGATAAACTTGACTCGAAATTTCTGTTATGCATGTACTGTCTCATTTAGTCATGTAACAACGTCTCATAGATAAAAAGGTGAAAAGTTGAGAAATGGGTGGTTCAATTTTCACTTACCTTTTGTTGAAGAAGTTCTCCACAACAACTGTTGATTTTCACCTTCAAACTAGAGAACGCAGTTGATATCCAATACTCAACTACGCACTTTTATCCTAATTCAAGACTTGATTAAATGTAGACTAGAAATCAAGATATAGTTTTGACACCTAAATTTGACAACAAGCTTGAGATAGCAACACTTGTGAGTTTGAACGAGCAATGCTTTAACAAGTATTATGGTACAATTTTAAAGTCTCCACTAAGGGAATCATGAAGCCTGATCAAACTATCTTTTACCTGATAGTTCTTGACATCCGGAATCTTATCCTGATTTTCATAATTCTTGTCTATTCTAAGGTTCGTCTTCTTCGCTATATGGTCATTCAATAATTATCGATCGGGGAAATAATTTTGATATAAATTACGAAGTTTTCTTCATCCAGACTTTGTAACTCCACAAGTATCAGATCGATTTGATTGATCTTGTGAGGTTGAATTAATTAGGCATCTCTAGAACCTTTTGAAGAGAGTAGGCTATCCTAATTGTTGAGGTTTTCTTGATATCTTCTTTAGCTTGAAGATCCCTCATAAGCAAACAAATTTATATTACCTTGATTGTATATCTTTCAGAAGGAAATGAATAGGCTATATGTTAGAGATATATTAGTTAAAAGTCTTCATTTAGGATGAAGTAACTACTAGGACTGTAAAGGACGTCAACCAAATTTTAAAAAGCTAGTGTGACAGATCCTAGTAACTACATGGAGGTAGAACCGAAACTTGTTTTGGTAGAACTGTGAAACTAATGATTGGTGATTTGATAGGATAATCAACCACATAGTTCTTGGAAGTCAGATGAACAAATTCTAAACTTGTTTGGAAGTGTGGAAAATCGGTTCCAAGATTGTAAATATGAAAAAGGATTTAAAAAGTAAAGATGTCGACATACTTTGAACATGTGCAAGAACGCTATCTTTTATTGTTCAAAGATATTCCTTAATAACTAAAGGAGAATCCTTGGATCGAAATAAATTGAGAATCTTTTAATTAAGGTTTTTAGTTTTATATGCTTTTAATTTCCAAAGAATTAAAATGCATATCTTTAGAAAATAAAAATTGGTAATATGCATTTACTAATTGGAGATTGTCTAATTGAGATTTCAGTCAATATTTGGACAAAGCATTTCCAGGAATTATGGAAACCGAATTTGGAAATATATTGCATATCTTGAGAATATTTTATTGTAAATTTTTGGTTTCCAAACTTCTTTGGTCTATAAATATTGAAGTTTGCATTTAAAGGAAACTAATCCTCAGAGCCAGCAAAACTACCATGTTGTGTTGTTACTGGTGGAGCCGTCTATTCGGGGAGGAAAGTACCCTAATTAGGCAAAGTCTCTTATGACCATTCGTTTTAAAGACTTCTTTGGGATTGGGAAGCTCTACGAGTACCGTTGGTGGAAAACTAGATAATTGCAATTTATTATTAGTTTTCGATTGATTTGATTGACTAACGGTTGTTGAACTTTGATTGCACCTAGTTTGTTTGATATAAGATTCACTCAAACTAGATCGAAGTTTCACGGGGATCTTTAAATTATTTGTAGATCTAAAGACGATCTTGTGATAATCCATTGTTAACTGCATCTGCTCGTGTGTGATTGATCACAAGAGATTCAAGTTGATTGTGATAATTCAAGACGATCTAAGAAGATTTGAAGACGAAGAAGATTTTCGATTTGGGTTCATAATCTTTGGTGTGCACAAAACTTGATCTACTGGGATCCAACTATAATCGGTTTATCCTTGTGATAGATTTGATTGATTAGTTGAGTATATTGGCATCAATACGTTTCTTTGTGATTCAAAGTTTTGATTGCATAGTCTTAACAATTACTTTGGTAACTGTTGAAAAGATAGATCTAAGGACCGAACAAAGGAGTTTATTGGGATAAATGGAAGATCCTTTTGTCAAACTCATATCACTTGTTTGAAAAGAGTTGTTACCAAACAGATTTGTTGTTCCTTTACCGTTTGGACTACTAACCAAAGGAATTGTTCCAAGTGCGTGACTTATTTCAAGTTGGAGGCGCAGGGATACAGACGGAACTAGGTGAACTATAGGTTTAGTTGCTTGGTCTCAACTATACGAAGTTGTTTTAGTTTTTGTATAGCGGCTTAATCTTGAGAGTATTCAATTCTGGACAAGGTCCCGGGGTTTTTCTGCATGTGCGGTTTCCTCGTTAACAAAATCTTGTTGTGTCTTTTACTTTTCTATTTCCCCAATTATAATTAGAAGTAAAATACACAAACGTTAATTCCTTTTACTTGATAGGAATCATATTGTGTTTGTTTAAGTCCGAACCTATTATCAAGTAAATATACTGCGTTGTTGTATTGTCTCGATCTTGTATCCATAGTCAATCACACAAGTTATCTTGTTGTCGTATTGTCTCGATCTTGTATCCATAGACAATCACACGAAGTGTGAACCGATTAGTTGTATTGTCTCGACTCAGTCCATAGACAATCACTTTCAGATAAAGTACTTATAGGTGGAAAAGTTTTATATTGAGGTATATTTGGGTACCCTCATCTTTTCAATTGGTATCAGAGCAGGAAAACACGAAAAGATATAACAATATGTGTTTGGTGCGATTCAACCTATATGAAATTGAATCTATGTCTGATTCAGTTAACGTTATGCAAGAGTATGAATACTTAAATGTTTAAGATGTTACTACTTCCTTAACTCATGATCCAGGAGTTACGAAAAACATCTCGTGTCTTCTCTCGATGGAAAAGAAGATCCGATAAAGAGTTGGTAAAACTCCTAAAGCCTATAAAATCTCTGTCTTCAAAGATGTTGATATTAAAGACATAGTCAAATCTTCTTAAGAATAAGATCAGAGATATTCAACTAAATATTCTAGCCAAAGAGAATATGGATCTTACTGTCAAATTAGAAGCTCTTGGTAAATCTCTTACTCTAGTTAAAGAGACACGTCCTATGACTCTGACTAATGATGTTGTTGTGATTTCTTCTGATTTTGAGGAAACTAAAAGTCCTTGCTCGATTTTTACAGACTGTGATAAAATCGGTTTAGTCATATCTGAAACAGATCAAGATGATGGTAGTTTGCCCAACTACATCAAGTCATAAGAGGATGAGAAACCATCTTCTAAGTATACTGATGATCAAACGAAATCTTGTCCAAAGGAAACTTTGAACCGATTCCGTGAACGTGATCTTAAGGAATACAACTTTCAGTCACTTGACATGAAACTTATACTTCTTCAAAATACGGTGGTAAAAATATTAAAAGAAGTTTCTTGTCTTAAAAAACTGAAAGACCATTCCTCAGTAGAAAGACAGAATATACCACTACCCGATAAGATCAACTCAAAAGAATCAGAAGAAAGAGTTGATAATCGCTTCTGGAAAAAGGTTCCTCCTCACCCATATCGAAACATTTCGTGTTTTGATGAATAACGACTCCAGAAGAAAGGGAAAGAGAGAATCTCTGCCAAAGGAAACAATCAGGAATTTCCGATAATCGTTTCAGACAATCACACTGATGTGGATTATAAGGAAATCCTTAGAATGAGAAAATCTTATGAAAATCTCATTGATATAATTAAGAGAGATTTATCTATCCCTGAAAATTCTGACATCAATACATCTTCTCCACATGATCATATCTCTAGAGTTATAAAGGGTCATCTTCTTGGGAGAAAATACTTTGGGCAGAAATTCCCAAAGAGAAACATGAACTATGTTTCTGATTCTCGATGTATGCGAGAAAAAGCTTACTCCGGTACAACCTAGTTGTATGGAGATTGTGCAAACCCATCCTATTCATTCTCATAATTTTAGATGGGAAAAGCACATAAAAATCAAGGGCACAGGTTCATGGTAGCTTCTATTTTCAGTAATAAGAGATATTTAAAGAATATCTTCCTTTCAATAAAAAGAGAAGTTCGAAAAATATTGTGTAGTTTCAGAAACCCTGATTTTCTGAACTAAATATATTCTTATCAAAAATAAGAAAAAACTTCTCTTAGGTTTAGTGTCTTCATTGGTAATGAAAAGTGAAATTGGAGACTTGAAGCTTCAAATTAAAGATCTCGAAAAACAGAAAGTGGTTGCAGACAAGTCTCTTGAGACATGCTTCAAAAGTTTGAACACTGAATAAACCTCAGTGAACAACAAGAGCACCACTAGAGATTAAGTTATATGTTGTAATACTTAATCAAAAAAAATAGACATCAGTTTTTGATTTCTTTCAATAATTGTATAAGGTCTATTATGAATAAAACTATCTTATTTATGAATAAAATTATTAGTTTATAATTTTTCTTGTGATAGTTTTCGTTTACATAGCATGTGCTTGAATGCTTAATCTTATTGCTATGTATGTTTATGGGATGTTTGATTTCGGTTTTCTTAACCTTGATATTCGATCTCATATGATGTGAACCCTTATGGTTTGGGTGACTTTTTGGTTTAGCAGGATTAAGTTCTATCCCATGTTGGTAGGCTTTATCAAAGAATCATAAGGGGTTCTGGTTGAAACTAATATGTGAAAAAATCACAATATGTTGAATTGTTTGGTTTAGCATAAAAATATATGTGTTTCTGGGTTTCAACTTTTGCATTGCATAGTTAAAACCGGTTTTCAACCTTTCTCTGGTAAAGGTTGGTCTTTGTTGTTGTTGTTTTTTTGTCTTGTGAGAGGATGTCAACATAATGGGGAGAGTTTTAACTTGAACTTGCGATTATTGACATATCTTAAGGGGAGAAGAGGATGCGGAATTTGAGGTAACGACTTTGTTAGTTAATCGTTTTCCTGTTTAAGAAAAGCCTGAATTTTATTGCATATATTTATTGCTTTTGCTTAACAAAATTTCGGTACAATTGATGTTTTATTCCATTATATGTGTATGGATTTGTGTGTGATTCAATTATTTCCGGTTAAGAAAAACTATTGTTATCTTGCTTTATTGTTTGGTATCAATTGTTTAGGCTTACAAACTTTCGGTGCAATTGTGGTACTTTAATGTCTATGTTGTTTCAATTGCTTCCGGTTGAGGTAAATAATTATGCAAGTTGATTTATTTGGTCTGTATGAATTATTTATGGCTTAACAAAAGGTTTTAGGGATGAATTGTTTAGTCCAATTCGATTTCAGATAAGAGAAACTAAGTTAATTCTGATCTTAGTTAGACTTATCAAAGTGGAGGTTTCGGTTATTCAAGTCTAATCGAATGCCTTAACAAGAAATGCTAGTTAACTAACCTAGTACTTGTCTTGTTTAAAAGTGAAAGGTCTAAGTTATTATTTGAATAATTAGAACCTGTTGAGAAAAATAGAGTTAATTCTGATCTTTATTTTGGTCTTATCGAACAAGCGATTGTATTTGTGCAATCGGTTTAGCAAAGGAACTAAGGTGCTTAGTCGATTTTTGGTTTGCTAAACTAATAGGGAAATTTGATTCGGGCAATTGTTTCCTTGGTAACATATCAAAACAAAATTACTTTGTAGTTTCAGTTTTGATATTGGTTATCAAAAATGGTATGTGGAACCCTCGTGCTTAACTCTTTTGAGATTTGTAAGATCTTTTTGGTTTGTCTTTCATTTGCTTGTACCTTTGTCATTTTGTGACAAAAAGGGGGATATATATATGGAGTAAACAAGTGATTTGGTATCACTAAGGAAAGTACATTGGTGCTTAAACTTTATATCTAATGAAAGAGTAAAGCATAGACTAAGGGGAGTAGCATATCATATTGATACTTGTAGTTATATGGACTACAAAAAGAATTACAAAGACATGCGGATTGAATATCTACCTATCTTACCTTTAGGGGGAGTATTAGCTTTGTTATTATAATGTCAACAACGACATTTATGGATTGAATGTATACATGTTATTGTGTTGTTGAATTTGGGAATCAAGCGTATGTGTAATGAATTCTTGTAATTTGTTTATCCATATGATGTAAGAGTTTTGTCACTAAAATTGACAAAGGGGGAGATTGTTAGAGCATTGCTCGGTTGAACCCACCAAGCGTTGGTATGTCAAGTTTGGTTGTCATATTTTAGTGGACCAAAATTCATTTAAAGAGTTGCTTGATTATTTACTAGAGTCAGCTTCGTATATGTTAGCTTGAAAGTATTAGGATATGAGACATTACAAGTATTACGTGAAGACTTGAAGAATGTGAAGAAGTAAGGAGCTACAACGACGACATCATCCTTCCACTTGAGGTTAGTAATATTTGACTTGAGCTGTTTCGTTCCCTAACGTATCTTTCAAGTCGTGCATATTGAAAACATAACTGCGAAGCTGTGAATGATTATACTCTAGTTAGACATAGTATTAAGGAATTAGAATACGAAGTATAACGTCTATCTTTTGAACTTCGTATATAAGACATCGACATAATCGTATGAATGCTATTGTGATTATGTATGGGTATGAGTGAAGATTTCGTCATAGGAAATAATTTTTTACATTCGTTTAAAGGAAGTACAATTGATAAACTTGTTTTATGAATCTAAAGGGAAATCGCTAGGTTTATTGGTATTGTTATTCATTGCAAATCTTTGGATTACCAATATGTGTGTTTAGTATAATCGCTCATAACTTGTTTATGTATCTTGGTAAAACTATTCACAAAGCCTGACTTTTGTATTTGTATGACTTTTATTAGTGAAATCGATCTTAAGTAATCACCTGAGATGGTATGATCGATTTGTTGTAATTGGTATGACCAACTCTAGACATTGGGGAACCGATCCTAGTAAGAGGTGCAACCGATCACTATCAAAGGGGAATTGATCCTTGTAAGAGGTACAACAAGTCTTAGATATTGGTAACCGATCCTATGACTTGTGCAACCGAATACAAGTTAGATAACATAAATATGTGGTAACCGATCCTAGTACCTAGTCAACCAAATTTTGGAAATCTAGTGTGACTGATCCTAGTACCCACATGGAGGTAGAACCGAAACTTGTTTTGGTAGAACCGTGAAACCCATGATTGGTGATTTGATAGGATAATCAATCACATAGTTCTTGGAAGTCAGGTGAACCAATTCTATACTTGTTTGGAAGTGTGGCAAATCGGTTCCAAGATTGTAAATATGAAAAAATATTTAAAAAGTAAAGATGTCGACATACTTTGTATATGTGCAGTAACGCTTATCTTTTATTGTTCAAAGATATTCCTTTAGAGAATCCCGGGTCGAAATAAATTGAGAATCTTTTAATTAAGGTTTTTAGTTTTATATGCTTTTAATTTCCAGCAATTAAAATGCATATCTTTAGAAAATAAAAATTGATAATGTGCATTTACTAATTGGAGATTTTCTACTGAGATTTCGGTCAAAATTTGGACAAAGTATTTCCAGGAATTATGGAAACTGAATTTGGAAATATATTTCATATCTTGAGAATATTTTCGGTTTTGAAAATTCCTTGGTGTCCAAACTTCCTTGGTCTATAAATATTAAAGTTTGCATTTCAAGCAAACTAATCCTCAGAGCCAGCAAAACTACCTTGTTGTATTGTTACTGGTGGAGCCATCTATTTGGAGAGGAAAGTAACCTAATTAGGCGAAATCTCTTATGACCGCTCTTTTTAAAGACTTCTTTGGGATTGGGAAGCTCTACGACTACCGTTGTTGGAAAACTAGATAATTGTAGTTTATTATTAGTTTTCGATTGATTTGATTGAATAACGGTTGTTGAACTTTGATTGCACCTAGTTTGTTTATGCTTGAGAATCTTCTCTTCTGATATAAGATTCACTCAAACTAGATCGAAGTTTCGATGGGGATCTTTAGACTGTTTGTAGATCTAAATACGTCTTGTGATAATCCATTGTTAACAGATACATTATGTGTGTGATTGATCACAAGAGATTCAAGTTGATTGTGTTTATTGAAGATCTAAGAAGATTTGAAGACGAAGAAGATTTCTAATTTGAGTTTTTAATCTTTGGTGTGCACAAAACTTGATTGACTGGGGATCCAACTATAATCGGTTTATCCTTGTGATATATTTGATTGATTAGTTGAGTAGATCAGCATCAATACGTTTCTTTGTGATTCGAAGTATTGATTGCATAGTCTTAACAATTACTTTGGTAATTGTTGAAAAGATAGATCTAAGGACCGGACAAAGGAGTTTATTGGGATAAACGGAAGAGCCTTTTGTCAAACTCATATCACTTGTTTGAAAAGAGTTGTTACCGAACAGATTTGTTGTTCCTTTACTGTTTGGAATACTTAACCAAAGGAATTGTTCCAAGTGCGTGACTTATTGCAAGTTGGAGGCGCAGGGATACCGACGGAACTAGGTGAACTATAGTTTTAGTTGCTTGGTCTCAACTATACGAAGTTGGTTTAGATTTTTTATAGTTGCTTAATCATGAGAGTATTCAATTCTGGACAAGGTCCCGGGGTTTTTCTGCATTTGCGGTTTCCTCGTTAACAAAATCTTGTTATGTCTTTTGATTTTCTATTTACGCAATTATAATTATTTTATTATAATTAGAAGTAAAATACACAAACATTAATTCCTATTTTCTTGATAGCAATCCTATTGTGTTTGGTGAAGTCCGAACCTATTATCAAGTCAACATACTTCGTTGTTGTATTGTCTCGATCTTGTATCCATAGTCAATCAAACAAGTTATCTTGTTGTCGTATTATCTCGATCTTGTATCCATAGACGATCACACGAAGTGTGACCCGATTAGTTGTATTGTCTCGACTCAGTCCATAGACAATCACTTTCGAAGAAAGGACTTATAGGTGGAATTTTTTTAGATTGAGGTATATTTGGGTACCCTCATCTTTTCACAAATTATCCTTTTTACGAAGGGTTTTCTCTTCAAAACACCATCTTTCCAATTACATCGATTATTTCTGCAATTAACAATAATGTGCTTTTGTTATATTAAAATTCTTATGTTATTGTAATATTTTACTTTTACACTTTTATTTCACATCTATTCGATTTATTTAAATTAGAATGTTCCTAACTTCCAAATATATAATCTAAACAAACATTTCCTCCTCTTTCTTTTAAAAAATAAAAACTGATAACCGATTTTTTTCCTAATTCCCTTAATAATCAAACCAGAGGCATCTCGATCGTTAAAGATATGCGGACGATCAGTATTATTTTATAAGTTTTTTTTTTTATGTCCGAATCGTGATATGCGACCATACTAGGGATTCTTATTCCATTAACTACCTACCACATTGTGTTCCTGATCATCAAAGAATTGTCACGAATAAAATACCATAAGTGATTAACATGTGTGCTCTCATTTATATCAATCTAAATTATTTATTAAATTAACCATCACAACTAATCATAGATTACTAATTTTACTCTCATGGGTGAAAGGATGCAAACACCCCAAAATTTGGGACATGGTGGTCGGCTATGAAATGAAATACTGCGAAATTTGTTTTTTTGGGCCTAGTAATATCATTTTATTAAAGTATGGAGTTGACAGTGGAAGATCCATTTAGTGGGGCTTCTATATATTGAACCCATATAGTAGGGGGTTCTAGTATTTTTCACATATCTAAATACCTAACTCCGTCAAATAAATTTAGTTTTTTTAGATAACTGAAATTTTACTTAAGTAGGAGGAGAATCAATACACCTATATAGAAAAGTATCAATACAAAGAGCAGAGCTGCCTGTAACACTCTTCCATAGACTATTTATCACTTCTTATTTTTTTTGAAATGGTATCTGCCAAACGATTACCATCTCTTTTAACGTGAGTGATTGTCCAGAAATTAAAAGAAGATAAAATAGATTTAATGGATCTAATAGTTTTCCTGTTTTCCCAGCTAACAAATAATTCTTCCACTGTGATGGATTTCACAACATATTTTGCATCAGCTACAATGTGAATCTTCTGGATGTTTTTGTCTCTAACCCAGCTCAAAGCTTCCATTACAGCCATGCATTCCCCTGTTTCTGGATCTCTTACTCCAGTTGCATAGGATCTTTTGACACCTAAGACTGCCCCTGCAAGATTACAAAGCACCATACCGGTGCCACATTCATTAGAAATGTAATCAAATGAAGCATCCACAAAGATTTTGAGAACATCATCATCTCCAAAACTAATACTCTGAACACCTGAGCAAGTTATTAAATTGTTTGCTAAGTTATTTATAGTGACATGCGTTGAGCTAAGTTGAGACATATGATAATTAATTCTAGCGACTGTATTTTCAGGGTTAAGAGTTTTATCCTGAAAGATGCAATCACATCTCTCCTTCCAAATTATCCAGCAACCAATCATGAGTAACGATCTCCAGTGTTGAGTTTCTTCTGCACATGTATTTTTGACATCCACAAACTAAGAAGTAATCCATTGTGTAACACTTTGGCAGCTTGATATGACTTGATCAATATTTATATTGAGAAGTCTCCATACAGCTTTAGAATGATTGCAGGAAAGAAGCAAGTGGAATAAAGATTCCTCTTCAAAATTACAGATGTTGCAATGATAATGATCCAGATAATTAAACTGTGATAGTCTTTGTCTTGTGGGAACTGCATTCTTGAGACATTTCCAAATGAAGAGCTTCACCCTGTGTGGTAATTGCATATTCCATAGTGCTTTCCAAATAGGCTTATGAACTGGACAAACAACAACTTGATGTAGAACTATTCTCTCCATGAGTTTATTGTAAGTAGATTTAACTGAGTAAACTCCATCTTTTGAAGGGGACCATCTCAAGATATCTTCTTCTGCCACTAAAAGCTGCATTCTAGATATTCTTTCCACATCATCTGTTGAGAAGTCGTATATCCCATTCATTAGTGTCTGTTAAAATTAAGTCACTAACAAACACAAACTGATAATGAGAATGGTGCTGAGGCTCAAGAGTTTTATTCAATCCTAAAAATCCATTTGTCTGTCCATATTCTGGTGGATCTTCCATTATTAACTTCCATGAAATAGTGCTGTTGAACTATTGAGAGACCTAATTCAATGCCTTTCCAAACCCAAGAAGAATTATTCCTTTCACCATATAAATGTAGAAAATCCTCATTTCTGTGATATTTATCCTAAAGGAATTGGCCCAACAACTGATCAAAATTATGACATATTCTCCATGCTAGCTTTGTAAGAAGAGCATGATTCATCATTTCTATATCTCTGAATGCCAGTCCTCCTAAATCTTTAGATAAACACATGTTTTGCCAAGCAATAAGATTGAAACCTTTGTTAGATTTGAAGCCCCACCAGAATTTTCTTTGGATAGAATCTAGTTTCTTGAGAAGTTTCCTTGGCATCTTAAATGTGCTCATTTGATACATGGGGATGGAGTTAAGAACTGCTATCTTCCAGCTTGATGCATTGTAGTGCCTTGCCAGTTACCTAGTCTTCTTTCAAAGGCCACTTGAATATCTTCAAAAGCTTTAACCTTTGATCTGCCAATAATTAAAGGAGAACCCAAATATTTCTCATTTTTATTCATAGGTTTAACACCTAGAATGTTACTTAGAGTGTCACAGACCTCGGGATCCATGTTGTTGCTATAGTGAATAGAAGGTTTGTCAAAATTAATGACTTAACCAGATTGTGAACTAAAATCTTGTAATACTTGCAAGAGATTATTCATACTGGGTAAATTTGCATGAGTAAAAATGAGACAATCATCTGCAAAGAGCAAATGATTAATAGGTGGTGCTCCTCTAGATACTGAAATACCTTGTATGCTTTTTGAATGATGAGCTTCAACCATAGTTATTGAAAACCATTCCATAGCTAGGATAAAAAGATATGGAGAAAGAGGATCTCCTTGTCTTATTCCTCTGGTAGGATTGAAATCTGCACAAGGTGAGCCATTTAGAAGAACATATAAAGTGGTGGTACTGATACATTGTTGAATGAGGTGGCACCAATCTTCTGATAAGCCAAAACTCTGGAGAATATTAATAAGAAATGACCATTCAAGTCTGTCGAAAGCTTTTGACATATCTAACTTGAGAGCTATCCATCCACTTTGTCCTTCTTTTATCTTCATGGAATGAATGATCTCATGAGCAATGATAGTGTTATCATTAATTAACCTGCCAGAGACATAAGCTGTTTGGTATGGGGAGATGATCTTATCCATAAAGGGCTTCATCCTGCTTACCAAAATCTTTGATATGATTTTGTATGAAGTATTACAAAGACTGATAGGTCTAAATTGAGCTGCAAAACAAGGCATACTCTTTTTAGGAATTAAATCTATATAAGTCTTGTTCAATTGCTTGAGTAAATGCTTAGAAGAGAAGAACTGTTTAACCATGTGTTGATGGGTGAAAACTACTCCTGCAGAATTTGGTAATTTGGGGTGTGGATGAGGAATGAATTTAAACCTTTAAACAAATGCACTGCGCGGTGAGTGCTTGTAGATTCGAGAGATCAATCTCTGTGTGCAAGTCCGGCCTAAACCAAGAAATGGCCGGTTCAGGACTTGTTTCGGTCACAAAGTGAAGGAGATGGGGTTGATCTTAGGGAGGGAAGCGAAGAAGGTGTTGAGATTGTGAAGGTGTTGGCTTGCTTATGACTTGTAACAGAAAGATGATCAAGCTTACGGTTGATGCAAGCAGGCTCTGAGTGTTTGAATACGGTTTTTGTATTAACACTTGGTTTTGGCACCGTAAAATACGAACTTGTGTTGTTCTGTCTCTTGTTTGAAATAGGGCGGAGAACCTATTTATACAAGTCATTGAGCCTCATTCACGTTTCTCGTGGGAAGTGGAGGTAGTGGAATGATGGAGTAGTGGAGTTGTGTTTCGGTGATACACGACCAGTCTTGCCCACTTCTCCTGTTCATCTCTAACCGCCCATGACTTCCTAACACGTTCTTGTGATGGCGCGTTGCACGCCGCATGCACTGTGAAACCGCTGAGACCAATACCCGAGTATGTATCCCCCAGTTTGTGACATGATTGATGTCCTGGAATGTGGATCGTGGATCCACGAAAGATAGCATGTAATGCTGAATTGAATAATCGCGTTATTCGGAAAGTCGATACTTGTGAAGTATCGTGTGTATTTCATGCAGTGCGCATTGTGGTGTGGTAAGGTGATGGGTAATGACGCCTTATCGACCAATTGACTCGACCGGGTTGTATAACCAAAGTCGGTGAAGTTGGACGGATGAGATGAGCCTTGAGACACTCATCTCATGACCGTTAATGAATATTAGGGTTTTTGGAAGAGGTGCGCAAGCATCACTCTCCAGCTTGGTCGAAACCAAGCATGGGAAGGATTTTGGAGAGGACCGATCATACATGCGTGTTGACGGCATGATGGTGTAGGTGCCTCGTATTCCGTTCCCCTCATGAAAGCGCGATTGGGCCACTCAATTTGACCAAATCAAAGAGGAGTGGTCGAGATTGATTTTGCGATAGAAGTTTGATACCGCAAGAAGCCGGGCCACACTCTTTTTTCCGACGCGTTTTCCAAGACGACCTAACTTGGTGGGTCTTGGACGGCTGGTTTGACGTGGAAGATGGTAGGCTGATGTTCACGCCTATACCCGACTATCCCATGAAAACGTGATCTAAGCCACTCCATCGTCCGGTGAAGTTGAGCGGTCGAGATCAATTTGCAATTTGGGAAGTGTAACCACGCATGTTTGGGCGGGCGTTTTGGATTAGCCGAGGCATGATATGCCTTGGCCGATTACATGAGGGGGTAGATGGGCCCACGGTGGTCATGCCGGTATGACGGACCTGCTCGATTTGACGGATGTGACCCTCCATTAAATGCCGGAGAAGATGGACGCGTGATGGCTTGAACCCTAATTTTGGCTTTCAAAGCCGTGCGACCATGCTCTTTCGGGGCGGACGAATGTGTTGTAACCAATCATGGTTGGTTTTGACCGATTGGTCAAGTGTGTAGGCGGTCACATGGTGATTGTGTCGACATGCTCGGGCCCTTTGAGTCTACATCTACACCCTCCATCTATACCTGCGAAGATGGATGGTTGAGACCGCTTTTGCAAGCACATGTAATATGCCGCAAACCCTAATTTAGGGTTTTCCGTCCATAATGCTTGGTATGGACGGTTTCTTGGAAAGCAAAGGCCAATAGTCGACCATGCGGGGTCGGCCGTGTGTATTCCATACCTGCTTGGGGGTGATGGAATTGATCTGGGGTCATCCAATCATGCTTGTGGAGTTGGATGACTGAGATCAGATCATATCCAGACTGATATGGTCAGTGCCGGATGCTCAATCGGGCTAGTATAACACACCGAGAGGGGCTCAATCGGGCTAGTATAACACACCGAGAGGGCTCGAGCTAGTATAACACACCGAGAATCAACCCGTACGGGTATTTCGTACATGGTTTCATTATAGTGCTTGAGGTTCGTGTTACTCTGTAAGAGTAACACTCAGTCGTCATGCCACACTGATAATGAGTACTGGAAATACAAGGTTGATATGAAATTCATAGGAAGGGATTGTTGCTACATGCTCCAACCTAGAGGGATTTCGTGTATTCACAGAATGGGATTGTTGCTACATGCTCCATTCTTGGTGAATTAAGTGAGGGAGTATCCAACACTTTATAAATGGCTTTATCTTTTACAAGATGTCAGCAGCATGAGTTTTCTCAAGTTATTTACAAATTTAACCTTAAACGAAAATCCACCATCAACATTAAGTCCCCGCCTAGCACATAATGGTTACACTATTGTGTGGTAGGCATGAGATGGTGACATACATATGTGAGAAAGACAGGGGATAAAGAAGTTTACAGGAAGAGTGTTGGCCAAACCGCTAGTTTCCCACGCCGTCACGCTTGTATGGAATCCCTTGGTGGGGCAGTTTCTTTCTTTGGGTATTTGAATCGAAAGAGGAAACCAAATAAGAGAGAATCCTTCTCCTATTGGGACTCTTAATTTTTGTCTATAAAAGAGACCAAGACTCCTTCCTTTTCCTCACGGATTTTTTTTTTTTTGTTTGTCGCGCTCGTGCCGCAACCTTGCTTTGCCGCCGTCGAAGGCCATTGTTTCGCTGATGTTACCGCTGCGGAATTGTTTAGGAAAACTGCCGTCCATTCACGGAGTTGCTCCCGTCCGTGAGTCCAAGGTAGGTTTCGCTCCCTTTTTTTTTTAACGGTCAAACCCTAGTTTTGTTAGGTAAATACCTTTTGTAAGACATGTGCATGCTTAGCTTTTTCACCATTTGGCTTGAATCCGTAGACACGATTCCCATGAATAAAGAAAATCGTGTTATGATGCATGCGGATGAATGTGGGCCCGCCGTGTATCTTAGGAACGTGGGTCTTATTCACATGTTTGGTGAAATTTACACCGAACTTGGAACTTGTCTGGGACTTGAAACCAATACCAGATGACTTGAAAGTTATACCGGAGAACTTGAAATCAATACCGAAACTTGTATGATGTTTGGACCGGCCATTGTGTGAGTCGTGTCTTGCCGTGTGTGACTACACTTCTCATATGCTTTCATACAAGTTCTAACTCTGTCTTTTATTTCATTGCGGTAGAAAAGAACTTCGTCGATATATTACGAAGATAATCTTTGCCGGGTGCCAAGTCGGGAAGTGTTGATAGCTTCAAAGATATGCCGAACATCAATGATGAGTTGTTCACCTCGCCTTTTCCAAATATTAAGAAGCATCCTTCTCATAAGATAGTCTTGCTTTCCGATTCAGAAAATATGGATGCTGATCCATTTTCTTCTTCCGCACTTGTGATGAGATTTTGTCTCCAAAGAAACGAATATCCGCCTTCTCCTATTGACTTCAAGATTTTCCATGCTCCACTGGGTTCTTATGAAGGATGGATGAGACGCATGTTGAGTAATTAGGTCATTAAGGACAATTTGACCAAAGCACAAATTCTTGATGCGGTCATGGCATCTGCTACCCTCGAAATTAGGAAAGACACCGCGGGTTTGATTACCTTCATTTCTCGGTGGCGTATTTCTACTCACACATCCATATCTAGATGGGGAGAGATGACTATTACTTTGGAGAGTGTAGCTGCTTTAATGAACCCGCACGTTGCTTCGGAAGTCTTTCTTACGAACTCTTCGATACGGAGAAGAGTAATTATGCCGCTATACAAAAAAAAAGGTGGCGGAATTCGACAAACGGAGAAGGAGGAGAAAAAGACACGAAATGCTTCTACACCTGGTGGGTTTCTGGAGTGGTCTTCTGCACCCAGAGTTGAATCAAGAGTTGGAAAACGAGCTCACCTGATCGCGTTCTGTCTCTATGGCTATCCGAGAGATATATTTGATGATGGTTCCGGAAAGAAGACAATTAGAAGTGACCTTGTCAAAATTGCTATATAAGGTCGCGCAGGTGAAGTTCTTCCTCTAGGTGCATTGTTCCTTGGATGGCTGTATTCTCATCTCTGGACGCTTTAGCAATGGATATGCATGTTTCTAATCGGGTACAAGAAGGTGGAGTCGCACATTCACTTCGCTTTTCTTCAAGCGCTCTTATGGGAACACTTCGAAGTTATGCTCCTACTCCCGCACCTTCACGTTAACTTGTACTATGGCTCGAGAATACTCCGATGGAATAAGAAGCGTCCTAAAGCCGGTGCGAAACTTGTGGATGTATTTGACAACGTTTCTTCCGTAGATTTTCGTCCATGGGGCCGATTCACTCTTCCATCGTTCGGCCAAAGACCTTTGCGACGATCTGACGTTGTGTTGCGCACCGATGTTAAGACCATGAGATCGGGAAATTATTTACCGCACAGCCTGCATTCCAGGATATGTCCTGTCTCTATTTAGCGAAGAACTTGCTTTGTGACTCCGTACAATATTGGTAGTGGCTGCTCGTCAAATGGGATTTGATCGAGGTGTTCCATTCATCCGTCCACCGGTAGTTTCAAAGGAATTTCTCTGAATAGTCTTAATGCCGACGTGTTCTTAGAGCGGTGAGCCTCCTTCTGGCCTATTGGGAGAAAAACCAGTGGTGACCGATAAGTACAAGGAATTTTGGAGGAGGCAATCTGTTGGTTTTTCGGAGGGGATTCTCGGAGAGCGTTAGACAGATTTCGTGTGAACCATCTTTCGACGCCTTGACGAAGCATTTTGTTGAAGCTACTTCCACCAAACGGACCAGAGCTGAGAGTTGCAGTCCCCCAAGTAGGAGAGAGACTCAAGAGGCAAGCATGCGGTCCAGTAGTCCTCAATTCCTCCAATATGTATTTAAATCTCTTAGAGCTCTTTTATTTCTCTAGTGTAAATTCTTCTAAAAATGATTCTTGCTTGAAATTAGGGAATTTCAAAGAGAATGTCTTCACAAGGTTGGCGCGTATTCAAAACGAGAAGGTTGTCAGACTGACCTTCATCTTTGAGAGTCTGGCAGACCGACCTTCATGCTTTGAGAAGTCCGGCAGATCTGACCTTCATCTTTGAGAAGTCCGGAGAAACCGCTCCTTTTCCGACCACGGCCAGAGATGATGAAAGCTCGGTGGAACAAGGCGCTTCCCTTAGTGATCTTGTTGACGGGGGCCGTGATGGAAATTAGCACCCAGAGTGAAAGAGAGGCGGACTCACTTTGTAGTTGGGGCGGCTCCCCTTGAAATTCGTCCCGAGCAGCTCGGTCAATATGGCCATTGTGGTGACTCCTTACGAAAAAGCCCCACACCGGCTGTGGTTCCCAGGTTGGTGAATTACCAGGTGATGCGGCACGGGGCTTTGTTCGATCCCCCTTTGCTATCCCTTATCCGGGCCTTGTGTTGGTTGGTGGATTCAAAGGTGCTTCTGTTCAATTTGAAGAGTTGCACACGGCAATATGGGAGAAACACGGACATATTGCTACCACCACGAAAGCTCAAGAGTCGTCTTGCATTGGTCAACCAGCGTCCAAGAAGCTTTAGTTTCTATCCGGGGGATGAGTGATGTTGGTGGTGGAACGATTTCGAAGAGGTGATTGAAGATTGGAGGTGCCATCTCAGGACGTGTTTGCGCATGCATGACTTCAATGCTCCTTGGTTCTTAAAAGGGTTCTCCGAGATTCGGGAGCTCGAAACTACATGATGAAGTCCCTTCCGAGGATTTGTGTTGCTCGCCAGGGGAAGAAGAGGTTGAGAGGTTGTCTAAAGAACTGAGTCGAAGCAGGCCGTGCTTCAAAGGATGAAAGTCTCTCTTGCCTTTAAGGATGAGTTGTTCCGAAGGACTTTCCTTGATTTGCGCCATATACTTGTCTCTTCTTTTAGATGTTTCTTCTTTTTGAGTGATAGTGAGGATTTTCTTTCGTAATTTGGCTTAGGTTTTGAATAGGTAATTGAATTGGCTTATTTTGAGATAGTTTTGTGAACAACCCTTTGAAAGAGATTATGTTAAATGAGATTTGCATCTCGGTCATGAATGATTGCACATATTACATGAAATTGCAAATGTTATGTAAAAGGGAGGTACGAATGGAAACAAACATGGCGTTTGATCACTTTGAGCCTCTTTCTCCACGTGCGGGATGCTAAGTCCCAGGTGAATTCTAAACTATCTTTCTTGTAAAGTTGTTGAGTAAAACTTACTTGCCTTTTGAAGCCTCACTTATATCAAACGGGAGTAGTCTCTCTAAGAAAATCCTCTGCAAGCTATCTCTCTCAACCAAGCTTCTCCGAACAATGCACTTCAAAGCGTTGCATTCCTTTGGTGGGGTGATGAAGGAACCGGTGGTAATGACAAAGTACCTCGGGTCCATTACTTCTTGATCGATGGCGGGCGCCATACCCAGGTAGCTCCACCTCTTCATTTCGCACCCATGTCTCCGGTAGAGTCTAATCTTCTTCATTGGGAATGGGAAATGTAAGTACCTTGAGTCCGGCTTTTCCTGCGTTAGTGGGCGTTGTAACGTCTCTCCCGGGGCTTTGACGTGGAACACGGGATGAAGTTGGAAGATTTGTGAGTGCCATCATGCTCTGTGGATCGCTTGCCTAGGTAGAGGGATGTGGAAGGTGTCGTAATGTCACCGCTGAGTGACCGGATTGAACGCTCCCATCCTCTGTATTCGGGCATTTCGATTGATTTCTCCTTCCTCAAGCCTTCCTTGATTGGTTGGAAGGCCGACGCGGATTGGACAGGTCTTCCGTGCTTCAATAAGAGTTTTGAATTACAAATCTTCTAGCAGGCTCCATAGGCTGCAGGCTCCCTTTCTTTATCCGTCGACATTGTAGTACTCGGACAAGTCTTTTCTCCGTGTGGAGTTGCCTCGGATCTTCATTGTCGTTGGACCATCTTGTTCATCTTTCCCAGTCTCCAGTGATTACGCTCTTTTTGCCTCTCCATCGGTAAAGGTGTGACTCCTGGCTAATGATTCAATATTTCTTGTGCTGCCTGAGTAGATGTTCGTCGACCCTTCTTGTAATTGTGCCACTATATCATTCAAAAGGCGAAATGTCTCGCTCTGCCTTCTGGTGATACCGGCTTGATTTGCCAAGACATCCTCCAGTATTCCAGCTATGCTTCCCATGATATCCGAACCGCTTTGTAGTTTGGATACATTGCGAGATGGAAACTGAAAAATTGAGGATTCAATTTTATGCAACCGATAGATCAATCTCCCACCGTGGTCGCCAATTGTTGATGGGTGAAAACTACTCCTGCAGAATTTGGTAATTTGGGGTGTGGATGAGGAATGAATTTAAACCTTTAAAAAAATGCACTTTGCAAGGGTGAGTGCTTGTAGATTCGAGAGATCAATCTGTGCAAGTCCGGCCTAAACCAAGAAATGACCATTCCAGGATTTGTTTAGGTCACAAAGTGAAGGAGATGGGGTTGATCTTAGGGAGGAAGCGAAGAAGGTGTTGAGATTGTGAAGGTGTTGGCTTGCTTATGACTTGTAATGAAAGATGAGCAAGCTTACGGTTGATGCAAGCAGGCTCACGAGTGTTTGAATACGGTTTTGTATTAACACTTGGTTTGGGCTGTCCTAAACTGGTGTTGTTCTCTCTCTTGTTTGAAATAAGGCGAAGAACCTATTTATACAAGTCATTGAGCCTCATTCACGTTTCTCGTGGGAAGTGGAGGTAGTGGAATGATGGAGTAGTGGAGTTGTGTGTCGGTGATACACGACCGGTCTTGCCCACTTCTCCCCTGTTCATCTCTAACCGCCCATGACTTCCTAACACGTTCTTGTGATGGCGCGTTGCACGCCGCACGCCGTAAACCGTGGAGACCAATACCCCAAGTATGTATCCCAGGTTTGTGACATGATTGATGTCTGGAATGTGGATCGTGTGGATCACGAAAGATAGCATGTAATGCTGAATTGAATAACTGCGTTATTGAAAGTCGATACTTGTGAAGTATCGTGTGCTTCATCAGCAGTCTTTTGCATTGTGGTGTGGTAAGGTGATGGGTAATGACGCCTTCATGACCAATTGACTCCCCGACCAGGGTTGTATAACCAAGCTGGTGAAGTTGGACGGATGAGATGAGCCTTGAGACACTCATCTCGACCAGTTAATGAATATTAGGGTTTTTGGAAGAGGTGCGCAAGCATCACTCTCGGCTTGGTCGAAACCAAGCATGGGAAGGATTTTTGGAGAGGACCGAGCCATACATGCGTGTTGACGGCATGATGGTGTAGGTGCCTGTATTCCGTTCCCCTCATGAAAGCTGATCGGGGCCACTCAATTTGACCAGTCAAGAGGTGGTCGAGATTGATTTTGCGATAGAAGTTTGATATGCAAGAAGCCGCGCGCCACACTATTTTCCAACGCGTTTTTCCAAGACGACCCTAACTTGGTCTGGTCTTGGCCCGGGTTTTGACGTGAAGATGGTAAGGTGATGTTCACGCCTATACTCGCTATCCCATGAAAACGTGATCTAAGCCACTCAATTCGTCCGGTGAAGTTGAGCGGTCGAGATCAATTTGCAATTTGGGAAGTGTAACCACGCATGTTTGGGCGGCGTTTTGGATTAGCCGGGCATGATATGCCTTGGCCGATTACATGAGGGGGTAGATGGGCCCACGGTGGTCATGCTGGTATGACCGGACCTTCTCGATTTGATTCTGTGACCCTCCATTCGTCCGGAGAAGATGGACGCGCGTGATGGCTTGAACCCTAATTTTGGCTTTCAAGCCGTACGACCATGCTCTTTCAAAGTGACGAATGTGTTGTAACCAATCATGGTTTGTTTGACCGATTGGTCAAGTGTGTAGCGGTCACATGGTGATTGTGTCGACATGCTCCGGGCCCTTTGAGTCTACATCTACACCCTCCATCTATACTGCGAAGATGGATGGTTGAGACCGTTTGCGGCACATGTAATATGCCGCAAGCCTAATTTAGGGTTTTAGTCCATAATGCTTGGTATGGACGGTTTCTTGGCAAGCAAAGGCCAATAGTCGACCATGCGGGAGTCGGGCCGTGTGTATTCCATACCTGCTTGGGGTGATGGAATTGATCTGGGTCATCCAATCATGCTTGTGAAGTTGGATGACCGCTGCGATCAGATCATATCGACCGATATGGTCGGTGCGGATGCTGTCCGGGCTAGTATAACACACCGAGAGGGCTCAATCGGGCTAGTATAACACACCGAGAGGGCGGGCCAGTATAACACCGAGAATCAGCACATGCGGGTATTTAGTACATGGTTTCATTATAGTGCTTGGAGGTTCGTGTTTACTCAGTAAGAGTAACACTCGATCGTCATGCCACGGCGATAATGAGTAATCGGAAATACAAGGTTGATATGAAATTCATAGGAAGGGATTGTTGCTACATGCTCCAACCTAGAGGATTTCGTGTATTCCGTAATGGGATTGTTGCTACATGCTCCATTCTTGGTGAATTAAGTGAGGGAGTATCCAACACTTTATAAATGGCTTTATCTTTTACATGATGTCGTGCGCATGAGTTTTAAGTTATTTACAAATTTAACCTTAAACGAAAATCCACCATCAAC
>JAJJWW010017405.1:0-77400 GCA_023531295.1 Papaver armeniacum
TCCATCCACTAATGAGTAGGGTATTTTTGAATAGGTTATTTTAAGCAACTATAATTTTCTTTCGAAATTTTTTTTATAACAGAAATGTGAAATTAATTTACATTGTTTTTAGATTTTATTGGGTTGGAATAAACAAAACTTATTAGCGCTTTGTTTATTGGTTGCGATGACTAGGTGTGTTTTTCTCCTTTTTTTATACTAAATTTCAGTGTATATAATAGCAACGGTTGAGCCGGGGCCGTAAGGCCCCGATGATACCTAGTTTACATAATAAATAAGTGTGTCTTCTTTCTTGTTGGTATGAAATATGTAACCCCTTATATTATATAATTAGGAATTTAATGGGCTTGTCATGGAGGGCTCACAAAGTGAAGAAATATCCTTTTCTCCAAAAAAGGATGTATAAAGTAAAGCCGGCAAAAGTAAGAAGAAAGCTTCGTCTAGTGATCTCGTGGAACGAGAGAAAAAGTTGAAGATGATAGAAGAACCAAAGGAAATTTCTGCAAAAAAAGGATGTAGAAGGTAAAGCCGGCAAAAGTAAGAAGAGAGCTTCGTCGAGTGATCTCGTGGAATGGGAGAAAAAGTTGAAGAAGATAGAAGAACCGAAGGAAGTTTCTCTAGAAAAGGATGTAGAAAGTAAAGCCGGCAAAAGTAAGAAGAGAGCTTCGTCGAGTGATCTCGTGGAACGGGAGAAAAAGTTGAAGAAGATAGAAGAACCGAAGGAAGTTTCTCTAGAAAAGGATGTAGAAAGTAAAGCCGACAAAAATAAAAATAAAGCTTCGCCGAGTGATCTCGTGGAACGAGAGAAAAAGTTGAAGAAGAAAGAAGAATCGAAGGAAACCAAAGAGCTAATAAGGTTGCTAAAAACTCGAAGAAAAAAGGAAAGGTAGAACATTACAAGATAGTAAGAAGAAGGCTTGCCTCTATGATTGGCCTATTGATTGATAATGTTGGGTTGGTGTCCCTCCAACAGGAAAAAAAAAAAGGTTTTGTTTCAATGTCACTACCGAGAAGGGAATTTTGCAGTTGATATTTTGTTTACAGAAAAAAGCAAATTAAGGTGTTGTGGATATTTGGGTTGGTGTCCCTCCCCATTTTTTGAATCATATTTTGCATGGGTTGGTGTCCCTCCTCATTTTTGAATCATATTTTGTATTGTGATGTTTCAGGGAGAGCCTTCCCCAGGATTGTAAGGCTTAGTTTTTCTTAAATGAACTCGAAAATGTCATCATGAATATGGCTTTCATTACTGTAAAACATCCTCTCTTTTTTATATATATTTTGAAAGGAGAAGTAGTAGTGGAGAAGTAGAAGAAACAGTGAATAACTTTAAAACATCCTTGAAATATTAATACTAAGATGACTGAAAATAACATCTCATCATATATGTGTCGACTGTGTATAGCACATTATTAATAAAAAAAAAAAGAGGAATTTTATGGGGGATTAAGCCTACAAATTACCACCAAGATGCTCTTTGATCCTTTGATCAACCAGACTTTGGATTTGTTCCGCTTTTAATTGTTGATCGCAGGTAGGGCCATTTGCCTAAAAAGTGAAACAGATGAAATATCGTTAAAAGGCAATAAAAAGAAAACCCTTCAATTCTATTTTTATATTGTGTTGAGATAAGGGTGATAACAAAGAAATGACATAGTTAGAATTACAATGATGATTGCATTCAATACCAAGAACAACTTAACTCGCAATCATACACTGACTAAGCCCCTACGAAGAACCCACACATACACACACTATATACACAAGGATAACATGAAGTATGAGAGAAAAAGTTGAAGATGATAGAAGAACCGAAGGAAATTTCTCCAGAAAAGGATGTAGAAGGTAAAGCCGACAAAAGTAAGAAGAAAGCTTCGTCGAGTGATCTCGTGGAACGAGAGAAAAAGTTGAAGAATATAGAAGAACCGAAGGAAGTTTCTTCAAAAAAGGATGTAGGAAGTAAAGCCGATAAAAGTAAGAAGAAAGCTTCGGCGAGTGATCTCGTGGAACGAGAGAAAAAGTTGAAGAAGATAGAAGAACCGAATGAAGTTTCTCTAGAAAAGGATGTAGAAAGTAAAGCCGGAAAAAATAAAAAGAGAGCTTCGTCGAGTGATCTCATGGAATGAGAGAAAAAGTTGAAGAAGATAGAAGAACCGAAGAAAGTTTCTCTAGAAAAGGATGTAGAAAGTAAAGCCGGCAAAAGTAAGAAGAGAGCTTCGTCGAGTGATCTCGTGGATCGGGAGAAAAAGTTGAAGAAGATAGAAGAACCAAAGGAATTGCTCTAGAAAAGGATGTAGAAAGTAAAGCCGACAAAAGTAAGAAGAGAGCTTCGTCGAGTGATCTCGTGGAACGGGAGAAAAAGTTGAAAAAGATAGAAGAACTGAAGGAAGTTTCTCTAGAAAAGAATGTAAAAAGTAAAACCGAGAAAAATAAAAAGAAAGCTTCGCCGAGTGATCTCGTGGAACGAGAGAAAAAGTTGAAGAAGAAAGAAGAATCGAATAAACCAAAGAGATAATAAGGTTGCTAAAAACTCGAAGAAAAAAAGGAAAGGTAGAACATTAGAAGATAGTAAGAAGAAGGCTTGCCTCTATGATTGGCCTATTGATTGATAATGTTGGGTTGGTGTCCCTCCAAAAGAAAAAAAGGCTGTGTTTCAACGTCACTACCGAGAAGGGATTTTGCAGTTGATATTTTGTCTACAGAAAAAAGCAAATTAAGGTGTTGTGGATATTTGGGTTGGTTTCCCTCCCCATTTTTTGAATCATATTTTGCATGGGTTGGTGTTCCTCCTCATTTTTTGAATCATATTTTGTATTGTGATATTTCAGGGAGAGCCCTCCCCAGGATTGTAAGGCTTAGTTTGTTCTTAAATGAACTCGAAAATGTCATCATGAATATGGCTTTCATTACTGTAAAACATCCTCTCTTTTTTATATATATTTTGAAAGGAGAAGTAGTAGTGGCAGTAGAAGAAGCAGCAGTAACAACTTTAAAACATCCTTGAAACATTAATACTAAGATGACTGAAAATAACATCTCATCATATATGTGTCGACTGTGTATAGCACATTATTAATAAAAAAAAAAGAGGAATTTTATGGGGGATTAAGCCTACAAATTACCACCAAGATGCTCTTTGATCCTTTGATCAACCAGACTTTGGATTTTTTCCGCTTTTAATTGTTGATCGCAGGTAGGGCCATTTACCTAACAAGTAAAACAGATGAAATATCGTTAAAAGGCAATAAAAAGAAAACCCTTCAATTCTATTTTTATATTGTGTTGAGATAACGGTGATAACAAAGAAATGACATAGTTAGAATTACAATGATGATTGCATTCACTACCAAGAACAACTTAACTCGCAATCATACACTGACTAAGCCCCTACGAAGAACCCACACATATACACATTATATACACAAGGCCAACATGAAGTACGAGAAAAAAAGTTGAAGATGATAGAAGAACCGAAGGAAATTTCTCCAGAAAAGGATGTAGAAAGTAAAGCCGACAAAAGTAAGAAGAAAGCTTCGTCTAGTGATCTCGTGGAACGAGAGAAAAAGTTGAAGAACATAGAAGAACCGAATGAAGTTTCTTCAAAAAAGGATGTAGGAAGTAAAGCCGATAAATGTAAGAAGAAAGCTTCGGCGAGTGATCTCGTGGAACGAGAGAAAAAGTTGAAGAAGATAGAAGAACCGAAGGAAGTTTCTCTAGAAAAGGATGTAGAAAGTAAAGACGGCAAAAGTAAGAAGAGAGCTTCGTTGAGTGATCTCGTGGAACGGAAGAAAATTTTAAGAAGATAGAAGAACCGAAGGAATTTCTCTAGAAAAGGATGTAGAAAGTATAGCCGGCAAAAGTAAGAAGAGAGCTTCGTCGAGTGATCTCGTGGAACGGGAGAAAAAGTTGAAGAAGATAGAAGAACTGAAGGAAGTTTTTCTAGAAAAGGATGTAAAAAGTAAAACCGAGAAAAATAAAAAGAAAGCTTCGCCGAGTGATCTCGTGGACCGAGAGAAAAAGTTGAAGAAGAAAGAAGAATAGAAGAAACCAAAGAGATAATAAGGTTGCTAAAAACTCGAAGAAAAAAGGAAAGGTAGAACATTAGAAGATAGTAAGAAGAAGGCTTGCCTCTATGATTGGCCTATTGATTGATAATGTTGGGTTGGTGTCCCTCCAAAAGAAAAAAAGGTTGTGTTTCAACGTCACTACCGAGAAGGGAATTTTGCAGTTGATATTTTGTCTACAGAAAAAACCAAATTAAGGTGTTGTGGATATTTGGGTTGGTTTCCCTCCCCATTTTTTGAATCATATTTTGCATGGGTTGGTGTTTCTCCTCATTTTTTGAATCATATTTTGTATTGTGATCTTTCAGGGAGAGCCTTCCCCAGGATTGTAAGGCTTAGTTTGTTCTTCAATGAACTCGAAAATGTCATCATGAATATGGCTTTCATTACTGTAAAACATCCTCTCTTTTTTATATATATTTTGAAAGGAGAAGTAGTAGTGGCGATAGGAAGAAGCAGCAATAACAACTTTAAAACATCCTTGAAACATTAATACTAAGATGACTGAAAATAACATCTCATCATATATGTGTCGACTGTGTATAGCACATTATTAATAAAAAAAAAAGAGGAATTTTATGGGGGATTAAGCCTACAAATTACCACCAAGATGCTCTTTGATCCTTTGATCAACCAGACTTTGGATTTTTTCCGCTTTTAATTGTTGATCGCAGGTAGGGCCATTTACCTAACAAGTAAAACAGATGAAATATCGTTAAAAGGCAATAAAAAGAAAACCCTTCAATTCTATTTTTATATTGTGTTGAGATAACGGTGATAACAAAGAAATGACATAGTTAGAATTACAATGATGATTGCATTCACTACCAAGAACAACTTAACTCGCAATCATACACTGACTAAGCCCCTACGAAGAACCCACACATATACACATTATATACACAAGGCCAACATGAAGTACGAGAAAAAAAGTTGAAGATGATAGAAGAACCGAAGGAAATTTCTCCAGAAAAGGATGTAGAAGGTAAAGCCGACAAAAGTAAGAAGAAAGCTTCGTCTAGTGATCTCGTGGAACGAGAGAAAAAGTTGAAGAACATAGAAGAACCGAATGAAGTTTCTTCAAAAAAGGATGTAGGAAGTAAAGCCGATAAATTTAAGAAGAAAGCTTCGGCGAGTGATCTCGTGGAACGAGAGAAAAAGTTGAAGAAGATAGAAGAACCGAAGGAAGTTTCTCTAGAAAAGGATGTAGAAAGTAAAGACGGCAAAAGTAAGAAGAGAGCTTCGTCGAGTGATCTCGTGGAACGGGAGAAAATTTTAAGAAGATAGAAGAACCGAAGGAATTTTTCTAGAAAAGGATGTAGAAAGTATAGCCGGCAAAAGTAAGAAGAGAGCTTCGTCGAGTGATCTCGTGGAACGGGAGAAAAAGTTGAAGAAGATAGAAGAACCGAAGGAAGTTTCTCTAGAAAAGGATGTAGAAACTAAATCCGAAAAAAATAAAAAGAAAGCTTCGGTGAGTGATCTCGTGGAACGAGAGAAAAAGTTGAAGAAGAAAGAAGAATCGAAGGAAACCAAAGAGCTAATAAGGTTGCTAAAAACTCGAAGAAAAAGGAAAGGTAGAACATTAGAAGATAGTAAGAAGAAGGGCTTGCCTCTATGATTGGCCTATTGATTGATAATGTTGGGTTGGTGTCCCTCCAAAAGAAAAAAAGGTTGTGTTTCAACGTCACTACCGAGAAGGGAATTTTGTAGTTGATATTTTGTCTACAGAAAAAAGAAAATTAAGGTGTTGTGGATATTTGGGTTGGTGTCTCTCCCCATTTTTTGAATCATATTTTGCATGGGTTGGTGTCCCTCCTCATTTTTTGAATCATATTTTGTATTGTGATGTTTCAGGGAAAGACTTCCCCAGGATTGTAAGGCTTAGTTTGTTCTTGAATGAACTCGAAAATATCATCCTGAATATGGCTTTCATTACTTTAAAACATCCTCTCTTTTTTCTATATATTTTGAAAAGGAGAAGTAGTAGTGGCAGTTGAAGAAGCAGCAATAACAACTTTAAAACATCCTTGAAACATTAATACTAAGATGACTGAAAATAACATCTCATCATATATGTGTCGACTGTGTATAGCACATTATTAATAAAAAAAAGAGGAATTTTATGGGGGATTAAGCCTACAAATTACCACCAAGATGCTCTTTGATCCTTTGATCAACTGGACTTTGGATTTTTTCCGCTTTTAATTGTTGATCGCAGGTAGGGCCATTTACCTAACAAGTAAAAGCAGATGAAATATCGTTAAAAGGCAATAAAAGAAAACCCTTCAATTCTATTTTTATATTGTGTTGAGATAACGGTGATAACAAAGAAATGACATAGTTAGAATTACAATGATGATTGCATTCACTACCAAGAATAACTTAACTCGCAATCATACACTGACTAAGCCCCTACGAAGAACCCACACATATACACATTATATACACAAGGCCAACATGAAGTACGAGAAAAAAAGTTGAAGATGATAGAAGAACCGAAGGAAATTTCTCCAGAAAAGGATGTAGAAGGTAAAGTCGACAAAAGTAAGAAGAAAGCTTCGTCTAGTGATCTCGTGGAACGAGAGAAAAAGTTGAAGAACATAGAAGAACCGAATGAAGTTTCTTCAAAAAAGGATGTAGGAAGTAAAGCCGATAAATGTAAGAAGAAAGCTTCGGCGAGTGATCTCGTGGAACGAGAGAAAAAGTTGAAGAAGATAGAAGAACCGAAGGAAGTTTCTCTAGAAAAGGATGTAGAAAGTAAAGACGGCAAAAGTAAGAAGAGAGCTTCGTCGAGTGATCTCGTGGAACGGGAGAAAATTTTAAGAAGATAGAAGAACCGAAGGAATTTCTCTAGAAAAGGATGTAAAAAGTATAGCCGGCAAAAGTAAGAAGAGAGCTTCGTCGAGTGATCTCGTGGAACGGGAGAAAAAGTTGAAGAAGATAGAAGAACCGAAGGAAGTTTCTCTAGAAAAGGATGTAGAAACTAAATCCGAAAAAAATAAAAAGAAAGCTTCAATGAGTGATCTCGTGGAACGAGAGAAAAAGTTGAAGAAGAAAGAAGAATCGAAGGAAACCAAAGAGCTAATAAGGTTGCTAAAAACTCGAAGAAAAAAGGAAAGGTAGAACATTAGAAGATAGTAAGAAGAAGGGCTTGCCTCTATGATTGGCCTATTGATTGATAATGTTGGGTTGGTGTCCCTCCAAAAGAAAAAAAGGTTGTGTTTCAACGTCACTACCGAGAAGGTAATTTTGTAGTTGATATTTTGTCTACAGAAAAAAGAAAATTAAGGTGTTGTGGATATTTGGGTTGGTGTCTCTCCCCATTTTTTGAATCATATTTTGCATGGGTTGGTGTCCCTCCTCATTTTTTGAATCATATTTTGTATTGTGATGTTTCAGGGAAAGACTTCCCCAGGATTGTAAGGCTTAGTTTGTTCTTGAATGAACTCGAAAATATCATCCTGAATATGGCTTTCATTACTTTAAAACATCCTCTCTTTTTTCTATATATTTTGAAAAGGAGAAGTAGTAGTGGCAGTAGAAGAAGCAGCAATAACAACTTTAAAACATCCTTGAAACATTAATACTAAGATGACTGAAAATAACATCTCATCATATATGTGTCGACTGTGTATAGCACATTATTAATAAAAAAAAAGAGGAATTTTCTGGGGGATTAAGCCTACAAATTACCACCAAGATGCTCTTTGATCATTTGATCAACCAGACTTTGGATTTGTTCCGTTTTTAATTATTGATTGCAGGTAGGGCCATTTGCCTAACAAGTGCAACAGATGAAATATCGTTAAAAGGAAATAAAAAGAAAACCCTTCAATTGTATTTTTATATTGTGTTGAGATAAGGGTGATAACAAAGAAATGACATAGTTAGAATTACAATGATGATTGCATTAACTACCAAGAACAACTTAACTCGCAATCATACACTGACTAAGCCCCTACGAAGAACCTACACATACACATACTATATACACAAGGCCAACATGAAGTACGAGAGAAAAAGTTGAAGATGATAGAAGAACCGAAGGAAATTTCTCCAGAAAAGGATGTAGAAGATAAAGCCGACAAAAGTAAGAATAAAGCTTCGTCGAGTGATCTCGAGGAACGAGAAAAAAAGTTGAAGAAGATAAAAGAACCGAAGGAAGTTTCTTCAAAAAAGGATGTAGGAAGTAAAGCCGATAAAAGTAAGAAGAAAGCTTCGACGAGTGATCTCGTGGAACGAGAGAAAAAGTTGAAGAAGATAGAAGAACCGAAGGAAGTTTCTCTAGAAAAGGATATAGAAAGTAAAGCCGGCAAAAATAAAAAGATAGCTTCGTCGAGTGATCTCATGGAACGGGAGAAAAAGTTGAAGAAGATAGAAGAACCGAAGAAAGTTTCTCTAGAAAAGGATGTAGAAAGTAAAGCCGGCAAAAGTAAGAAGAGAGCTTCGTCGAGTGATCTCGTGGAACGGGAGAAAAAGTTAAAAAAGATAGAAGAACCGAAGGAAGTTTCTCTAGAAAAGGATGTAGAAAGTAAAGCCGAAAAAAATAAAAAGAAAGCTTCGCCGAGTGATCTCGTGGAACGAGAGAAAAAGTTGAAGAAGATAGAAGAACCGAAGGAAGTTTCTCTATAAAAGTATGTAGAAAGTAAAGCCGGCAAAAATAAAAAGAGAGCTTCGTCGAGTGATCTCATGGAATGAAAGAAAAAGTTGAAGAAGATTGAAGAACCGAATGTAGTTTCTCTAGAAAAGGATGTAGAAAGTAAAGCCGGCAAAAGTAAGAAGAGAGCTTCGTCGAGTGATCTCGTGGAACGACAGAAAAAAGGTTGTGTTTCAACGTCACTACCGGCAAAAGTAAGAAGAGATCTTCGTCGAGTGATCTCGTGGAACGGGAGAAAAAGTTGAAGAAGATAGAAGAACCGAAGGAAGTTTCTCTAGAAAAGGATGTAGAAAGTAAAGTCGGCAAAAGTAAGAAGAGAGCTTCGTCGAGTGATCTCGTGGAACGGGAGAAATAGTTGAAGAAGATAGAAGAACTGAAGGAAGTTTCTCTAGAAAAGGATGTAGAAAGTAAAGCCGACAAAAATAAAAAGAAAGCTTCGCCGAGTGATCTTGTGGAACGAGAGAAAAAGTTGAAGAAGAAAGAAGAATCGAAGGAAACCAAAGAGCTAATAAGGTTGTTAAAAAATCGAAGAAAAAAGGAAAGGTAGAACATTACAAGATAGTAAGAAGAAGGCTTGCCTCTATGATTGGCATATTGATTAATAATGTTGGGTTGGTGTCCCTTCAACAGAAAAAAAAAGGTTGTGTTTCAACGTCACTACCGAGAAGGGAATTTTGCAGTTGATATTTTGTCTACAGAAAAAAGCAAATTAAGGTGTTGCGGATATTTGGGTTGGTGTCCCTCCCCATTTTTTGAATCATATTTTGCATGGGTTGGTGTCCCTCCTCATTTTTTGAATCATATTTTGTATTGTGATGTTTCAGGGAGAGCCTTCCCCAGGATTGTAAGGCTTAGTTTGTTCTTGAATGAACTCGAAAATGTCATCCTGAATATGGCTTTCATTACTTTAAAACATCTTCTCTTTTTTCTATATATTTTGAAAAGGAGAAGTAGTAGTGGCAGTAGAAGAAGCAGCAGTAACAACTTTAAAACATCCTTGAAACATTAATATTAAGATGACTGAAAATAACATCTCATCATATATATGTGTCGACTGTGTATAGCACATTATTAATAAAAAAAAAAAGAGGAATTTTCTGGGGGATTAAGCCTACAAATTACCACCAAGATGCTCTTTGATCCTTTGATCAACCAGACTTTGGATTTGTTCCGCTTTTAATTATTGATCGCAGGTAGGGACATTTGCCTAACAAGTGCAACAGATGAAATATCGTTAAAAGGCAATAAAAAGAAAACCCTTCAATTCTATTTTTATATTGTGGTGAGATAAGGGTGATAACAAAGAAATGACATAGTTATAATTACAATGATGATTGCATTCACTACCAAGAACAACTTAACTCGCAATCATACACTGATTAAACCCCTATGAAGAACCCACACATACACACACTATATACACAAGGCCAACATGAAATATCATCAAATGAAGACCTAACAACAACAACAAAAACTTAATTCGTTGGGAGATAAGACCAAAAAAAAAAAAAAAAAAAAAAAATCCTGAGAAAAAACTTAAGTATGAAAATTAGGTCACTTTAGAATCGGAATAGTGACGACGACATCTGAAAAGATCACGAAAAACAATGAACATCAGTCTTGAATAACATAGTGGTAATTGAATTATTGTCCCTCCTTTTCATGGACCTACACAATTATCCTTTAGAAACTTTATAAATGTCCCTAATGGCATAATTGAAATTTTTGATAAAATTTTAAATCCTATACTTCCCCTTTTAACCTTCCATTATCGACCTTTCTTCTTTAGTACCATTTAAAATGAAATCAAAGAACATAAAATGAAAACTGAGAGATGAAGAAGAAAGAAGATCAATGCTGATTTTGGGTTTTGAAAGATGAGTTCGAAATCGAGTAGATGGAGAATGGGTTCGATTTCAACTTGACTCAGGTAACAGAACGAGACCGAAACAGAGATTAGGTTTTGGTTCTGTGAAATCGAAAAGAAGATGGGTTTTGTGAAATTTGAATTCATGGGTGTTGGTTCTTCTGTCGTTAGATGATACGCCGGTCTCTAGAAAAGGAAGATGAGATTAGGGTTCTGCTGGTTACTTTTTTTTTTTTTTTTTTTGAAGCATGAAATTTATTAGATTAGACTGAAATTACACGGGGGTACGTAATACCCATAGAGTCTGCTATTACAATAGAATTGATAGATTGCGGAATTATATGTTCCCATACTGTTGTCGTGAGTCTCCCTATGGATCAATCATCCGCTGCTCAGTTTGCTAAACCATCTGCTGCTTGATTTGTTTCTCTGTAGACGTGGCTAACGGTATATTGCTGGATTTGGGTGAGCCTTTGCTTGATCTCTATAACCAGGTCAGGTATATACCAAGGGGGTCTGTATCTGAGGTTATAAATCTCATTAAATTTTCCGAATCCGTTTCAAATTGGACTTTTGACCATCCTCGTTTCGTCGCCGTTTTAGAGACTATGTACATGAACCAGGTCTCCGCTGCAAGTGTTGTGGTGATGCCTAGAGGTTGTGCTATTGCTAGGATCAAAGTAGTCGAAATCGTTCCTCGGACCTACTCGGTTGGGGAGCTTGGAGCGAGGAGCAATAAGTTCGGACTTGGAAATCGCCAAAACTCGGTCTACTACTCGGAACTTATTTATTCGAGACTTATATATTTCTGCTCATAAATCATGAATTGTACGTAATTAAAATTAAAATTTTAACACTACCATGTAACTAAGTGTGTATATTGTTATATTGAACATATTGATCATGTATTTAGATGTTTTCTATTTGATAACTCTCATCTGAGGGGTTAAAAAAAAATTATTTTTTGATTTTAGTGTATGCGAGGCCAACTCGGAAAAACCGTTAACTCGTTTTGCTCAAAAATCGGTCCAAATCGGCAAAATCGGCCGACTTAACCGCTAAAAATCGGAAATGGCTTGGAATCGGAAATCGCCTCGGTCATATAGCCTGTAGCGATTACTCGGGGAGTAATCGGCCTTGGAGAGCGATTTTGACTACACTGGCTAGGATAGGGTTGATTTCCTCATTTCTACAAATAATACCTGCTCCCGCTATTCCGGGGTTTCCTCTTGTTGCGCCATCCGTGTTGATTTTGATCCAATGTGATTGAGGCTTGATCCATCCTACAAAGATGGTTGAAGTTGTTACTGTTCTTTGTGATGGGTTTGGATATGGATGCATCCCAGGGAGCACCGGTGGGAGGTGTGTCTGAGCCCAAGAATACTCCTACTGGAGCTTGATGGCCATTTGCATTACATTTACCGGATTTTGTTGTTGTTGGCGATACATCACACCGTTCCTGGTTAACCATAAGGACCAAAACAGGAAGCAGAAAGTTATAGTTATCGGTGCAGGTACTTTTATTTGAAGAAGTTCGGATATGGTTGTTTGGTGAGGTAGTGAACTGGGTATGCCTTGCGAGGTGACGTGAAGGTTTCTGAGGTGGTTTAGTAAGAAGTTCCAAGAATTTATAGTTGTCTGACAATGTAGCAGAATGTGACTGGATGTTTCGGGATTATAACTGCATTGAGGGCATAGGTTGGAGTTGGTGAGATGAATGCGATGAAGAATGTTGAGGGTTGGTAAACCCTCATTAATTGATTTCCACAAGAAAAACTGTACTTTTGGGGAACATGGGAGTGTCCAAAGGAAGTTGGATGGTGGGAAGGGGTTTTGTTGAGGTTGCGCAGAAGCGCTAATGAGGCAGTTGTATCCTGAAGCAGTAGTGTATTGTCCGCTTTTTGTAAAAGGCCATATGATCCTATCGGGTTGATTGCTCTGTGGGATGTGGATGTTGATGATTCGTTGAATTATGAGGTGGGGTAGTAGGCTTAATCTTTCATGATTCTAATTCCTGGTTAATAGGTCGATGATGTCTGCTACTGATTGTATTGGATAACAAGAAGCTGGGTTAATGGTATTTCCAAATTGCGGTATCCAATTTGCTTGTATGGGGGTGTGTAATCCATCTCCTATTTGGTGGAAGAGATGTTGTTTGAAAAATGGTATGAGCGAGGCCATTTGCCTCCACTGAGGGCTAGGGGAAAACGGGAGTGGTGGGATATTTTCGAAAATGGGGGTCTGATTAAGGTATTTTGCATTATATAGTCTGGCTAAGATAGAATTAGGGTTTTGGTGAACTTGCCAAAATCGTTTCATGAGTAGTGATTTGTTGTATTCATTATTACTTCGGATACCGAGCCCTCCTTGTGATTTGGCAGTAGGGGTTAGTGATGATTTTATGAGCTCGAATCTTCCCGATTGGTTGAGGCATTTGGTCATCCATCCTTTTGCCTTGCGTGCCCGCCGTTGGAGCAAAGAGGCAAAAATATGGCTAGAGGATTTACCATGTTTAAATTGTACTCCTAAATAGGTAGGGGGGGTTTGATGTTGTTGGCACGTTGAAATCTTGGGTTAACTTATCTATCTGGGGTTGTTCTAGCTTCGGGTGATATATCAGTGTGGATTTGGAGTCGTTGATGTGTTGACCCGCCGAGGTGCCGTAAGCTTGTAACAGTAGTTTGAGGTGATTGGTGCCTTCTGGATTTGCCTTCTGAATTAATAATGATTTCCAGCTTGATGGTATGATCCGTCGCAATGTACGGCAACCATCCTTCTCGGATGATATGAACTGGAAAACATCCCCTTCATAGGTAGTATGAAGGGTCAGTGCTGCAACTACCTCTTACCAACAGTATATAATGTCAAGGTTGCGACCATATCTGGATAAATGGTATGAACTGCCAAGCAGTAACCAAATCTTTTCCAATGATATGAACACCCTCAGACAGTTGTGCTGAACCGCATAGCGACTGCCTACGTACCCTCTCCGTTGCTCGAAGGGATCAAGCATGACCGTAGTTCGTCTTATATATAATATGAACTAACCTTATTAGTAGCAATTATCTCTTACCAGTTGATATGAACTACTTGTTTAAGGTAGCAATCAACTCTTACATTAGATAGTATGGACTGCTTACCACAACAGTAACTATCTCTATACATAGCAATAACTTAGATAGTATGGATAGTACGAGTTGCATAGCAACGACTATCCCTAGCTCACTATATCACCAACCTTATAAACCATCGATCAATTGCAAGATATCAGCATTTATGTTTGTGCATGTACCTGCCACTCAAAACCAATAGCAGACTACCACTATGTTGTATATCTAGCCCTTAACTATACATATATACACTTAAGAAAATACAATACAAGTCATTATAGGTAATACGGGTCAATAATAAAAGCTTATACACCATACCTTCATTTTTTTTTTGTTATTGACAACACACTCTGATTCCATCCACGACAGGTACATGTATTGTATTATTGAGAAGAACTCCTTACCACGACAGGTAGACAAGTCAGACTGGCCCTAAAGTCGGAACGTGGTCGAGCCATCTAAATACACAGTGAAATAGTACATACAGCATAAAGATTCCATTTCACTGTCGCACAAATCCCAGAGTTTATGGAGTTACAAATCAAATATATACTACCATTACGAATAGGTCGAACCATTCCATGGTCGTCCGGTCTTGCAACTATTTCAAACAACCTATAAGCTACAAAAATTCTAACACTATACAAGTCAATTTCGGTGTCAATGAATTATACTATTAAACTTACAACTCCAGTCCAAATACAAGACATGAGATATGAGCTATAAGAGGTTCAATATATTCTAGTCAACAAGGAGATCAGATTGAAGTCATTATATAACTCTTTTACTATTACGTCCAACAACAGCTCAAAGGAAAATAAAACACAGCATGTTATATCCTTGTTACGACCATAGCTCAATCAATTTCAGATAAGAATCAAGTTTATTTAATGACTAAAGTTCAACCACAATTCAAAGAAAAACACCGTTAAGCCAAATATTTCCGATCCTCATAAACTAAAGGAATGAACTAAATGGCACTTGCCCAAGCTAAGAAATGGCCAGCATATCTTTCAAGTTGAGTGGCAACTAAGGACCAATTAACAAATCATCAATCCAATCACCACTGGATGGGATAATGAAGGATAGGTGGGAAGTAAAGGATTCCCGTTTTACAGAATGCAGTCTTAATTCGTTCAAGCTTTTCAGTAGCGAATCTCACCCGATCGTCTTGAAATTTTTACAGTAGCTTGATGACTCATGATACTAAAACATATCTAAAAATCACAGCATTCCAACGGTTAATGCAAAATATACACTCAATATAAGCTGGCTGGTCGTACTAACAACCTGCATAATTCAGTCCCAGTTCTCCCAAGTCTAGGGGTACCTAAAGTGATGGGAATTTCTTAAAACTTGTACAGTGAGTATCATATACCCTAATAAACGACATATCCAAAAATCAGCTATATTCGATCAACGGATTATGAGATACACAGTAATACTTGGAGCTGTCCAGGATTTTAGTTTGCAAAATGCAGGCATATTTCTAGCAACCTTTCCCATAGTAAAGGTGACCTGATCCTTCTGAAAATTGTATCGTACTTAGATCACTTAATGATGCACTTCATACTAAAATTTCATAACGATCCAACCATCGGATCTAAAAATATCAGTATAACAAACACATACCTTCTAGGGTTTGCAAGGTTGTAAACAAGGCATTCAAACACGAATTATTAACGGGAAATTCCATGATTTCTAAAATCAAACAGATATTAAAGGATTTCATGATGATTGTAAGATACCAAATTCATCAATTTTCCAAGAACATGAACTATAATCCAAATCCCCAATTTCACAAAATAAACCCTAAATCCATTGCATGCAAGAAGAATTGAATCATATAACAAGATGTGTATACAATTAGCAATACAAATTCTTTAATTTTCTAAAGATATGCATAATCAAAAAGGAATTGATTAAGAACTTCATGATTCACAAGTGGTACAAATAAGAGAACCAAGAGACTAATCTAGCAGGGAAACCTACCTCAAATTGACGATTTACATTCAAGGTTAACAATAACCTTCACAGCTTGTCTAGCTTAGTTCCATAAAGTGCAAACACTTAGAGATCTTCAATTTTAAAATGGGTTTGAGAAAAATGGATTTACTGAGAAAACTCTGTGTGTAAGTGAGAAATACAAGTGATAAATGGTTTTCCCCAATAACACTCTTCACTAATTCTTTATATTGTTCTCTGACTCATTGATTTCTCTTCTTCATAATCAGAAACTATATATATAACATAAACAAAACTATGGTTGATCTTCTTGGTTCAAATTTACTTTGGTGACAACGGAAGAGATGGAGATGGACTGAACCGAAACCACAACTCACAATACTAGCCCCCTTTCCAGAAGTACCTCCTCTCAAGAAATGGAAGGGAGGAAAACAACCTTACGCTAAGTCCTATGGGCTAGATTGGAGTGCTAGATTGGCCAAAAAGTGTTGCAAATCATGAAAAAAATGTGGGAAAAAAGTTAACACTCAATCTGGCTACTTCTCTCTCCTAGCAATTGCTCGCACTCGCACTATCGGCGAGATTGAAACGCTGAATGGTGCGGCGCTCAAAAAGTGACCAAAACGCCGAACCGTTCGGCGCTCACAAAATCTAACGGCTGAGATTTAAAAAGCCGAACCGTTCGGCGTTCAAAAAGTAACCAAAACGCCGAATGGTGCGGCGCTCAGAAAAAGTAACCAAAACGCCGAATGGTTAGGCGCTCACAGATGACGTGGATGACCAAATTAGCAGCTAGATATCTAGCCCATAGGACTTAGGAGGTTGCCCAGGCTGACGTGGATGGCCAATCTAGCAGCTAGATATCTCTCCCATAGGACTAAGCCTTACTAGAGATAGCCTCCTCGTTTACTCTGGTTGCATTTTATTTTATTTTCCTAAAACAGGACACGACACCACCATGTATACACGTGTGTAAAGAAAACAATTATGTTTAACTATTAAGGCAGACCCAAAAATGTTACGTGAATAGATGTGATTTCTAACTCTATTCAGTGTGTCACATAGGCACTCCAAGTGTGAAATCTGACTAACGGGTTTAGTTGAGCCCGAGAAAAAAAATGCACGGAGTGTTACATCTTCTGAGATCAAAGGATATGAGATTGTTGCTGGTAAAAGGTATCGTTGATGTGGTGGTGAATGATGTCGTAGTGGAGGTGACGGTGGTGGTGGTTGTGGATGTTTTTTATTTTGTGTATGGTGGTTCTTTAATTTGTTTTTTATTGTAACTGGAGATGGAAGAGGTGAAATTGGTGGGGGTCTGAAGTTGGTGGACGTGTAGTTGATAGGATTATAGGAGTAGAAATGGAGTTGTTGGTGTTGTTTTGTGTTTAGCTTCATATGGAGAGCTTGGTCTTGAAGTTGTTGATGTTTATGAAGCTACATGTGATGATAAATTGTTGTTGTTTTTATGTTTTTATGGGATCAACTCCTGTTGTTGACCCAATTTTTTATGGGATCAACTATTGTTGTTGATCTTTTCAACTATTATTTGTTGACAACATTTTCTTGGATTAGTATAATCATGCTTGTAGTTTAAATCATGTAATTTTCTTCCAATGTTTGAACTTGTGGTGCAATGGTAGCATGACTGACTCCATGTCAGATGATGCGTGTTCGACTCACGCCAAGTTCACTTCATTTACATGGATCAACTTCTACTGTTGATCCTTTTTTTTTTTATTTGAATCAACTACTGTTGTTGATACAAAAATATCTAAACCAGCGGCGTCGACGGACTAGTGGTGGTGGAGGACTGTTAGTAGTGTAATGGTGGTGGTGAAGGAGTGGTGGTGGCGGTTGGTAGGTGGTGGTTGTTGAACGGTGGTGGTTGAATGGTAGTTGAATGTTGGTGGTGGTGGTGAAGTGGTAGAGGAAAAAATTTGTTCCATTTTGAAATAAAAAAAATATATAATATGGGTGAGGGTATTAAGGTAATTTATTTTAAATGGATAAGGTTATTAAAAAGTAAGGATATATTTATTGTTGTATAAGGATATATTTATTGGGTGTCAAAAATAAGGACATATAAATGATGTACCCAATAACATAATGACGAAACCCTAAATTCAAAATGAAAATATGAAACATAAACTGAACAAATCAAACAATCTATATACTGAGGCATGGTTCCAAGCAATAATCCTTTGAGAAAAAAAAATACTTAAAGTCGTTGAGAGCAAGGTTTGAAAAACGAGTCACGGTTCAGGTCACGGACACTAGGTGTGACCGTTATAATGTGTTTTCTCAGGTGTGAGCACGTTTTGGGCCAAAAACGCGTTTTTGGACGTTTTTTGAAAATAAGCAAGGCGTTGTAACGGTTACATAGGAAATAAAAAAATTATTGATCTGAATTTCCTATGTAACGGTTATATCGTGCGTGAAAACGTTTTAACGAGTCTAAAAACGTTGTTACAAGGTATTTTAATTTTTAATACTCCCACGTCCCTAAATAGATGACCTATTAATTTTTAAATTTTGTCCAACTAATAGATGACCTATATCATTAAGAAATTCTAATACTACCATTTTATTTGATTATTGTTAGTATAAGAAATGTGTATAATTCGATAGTCATGTTTATATTCTTTACATAGGTGTTTTAAAATGCTTTTCACTATACAATTTACGAAAGTTTGATAAAATTCGTGTCGGTAAATTATTGCCACTAAAATTTCGTCGCCAACAATTAGCTAGGTATACTTGTCCCTTTATTAGATCGCAGAATTTTCATCAAATGCCAAGAAGTAGGCATGGTTTTAACAAGTATATGGTACTAGACTACTAGTTTTTAAAAGTTAATCATTGAATGCTTAAAAAACTCGGAAAAGTAGGAATTGCATTATGAGTTAGGGTAGAGTCAATCAACCCATTATCAGATTCGATCTAAAATTGCACTTCTTATAAGATGAAATAATTATTACGTCCAAATCATGTACCCACGTATTGCAGCTCAACATGGTGATCCGATAAGTTGGTGGTTATCTTATGGTGCTGAGTATCCATCCCTCCAAAAGATTGCAGTAAAGATATTAAGTCAAACAAATACATCGTCTGGATCAGAGTGGAATTGGAGTGTGTTTGAAAGAATCCACACCAAACTACGCAATCGTTTACTTTTATCGAGATTAAATGATCTGGTGTATGTCCAGTACAATTTGAAGTTGGAGCAACAAAGAATTAAAGGTAAAGCAAGGAGACATAACATTGATGTTCACGACGTTCATAATCTACTGAGGGATGACAATATGCTTGACTGGATAGCGGGGGAAGATGAAACACCGGTTTTACCTCAAGAAGAACAGTGATTAAATACGCTGGAAGAGGAGGCCGTTAATAATCCAAAGCATGTCTCTCTACCATACAACTGGCATGATCCGGAAGTTCAAATCTCATACGAAAGGTTACCGGTGAGTGACTTTGTTTATGACTTTGGTAATCTTTCATTTGGGGACAATACACAATTTTATGAGAATGTGAATCCAACATATGATTCTCGTTACACTTCCGATCGCTCTGACCATGGTGTTCAACATATGAACGAAGGATATAATTCTAATATTGATAATAATAATGAAGTAGGTAACAATAATGATGATACTGAAGGAGGTTATGATAACGATAATGATGGTTATTATGATGATGATACTTATGCAAACGAAGATAGCCAGTACCCGACAACGATGACTATGATGTGGAACGGAACCGTCGAGAAAATAAAGAATACTTGAAAAAAGGTGGTGGTCGTAGTTGGTTCGCGTAGCTTTTAAATGATGAATACTAGTTTAACAATCCTATGTTTTTAAATTTGTAGTTTTAATCCCGTAGTTAGTTTCCTTGTATCATTTAAAAATATTTAATTCGAAGTTTTCAGCTTTCAGAGAAGAAAAAAAATCAAAAGAAATGATAAGAAAGTTATTTACACGGTTATAACTAGGGCTGCACATACCCGACCCAACCCGCCGGCCCGACCCACACCCGCCGGTTTTAACCCGCACCCGACCCTACCCGTCTAACATTCGGGTCGACTATGACTCACCCTTCTAAAACCCGCCATGCATTGGGTCGACTATGACTCGTCCATTCCAATACCCGACCTACCCGCTCAACCAGCTCAAAAATCTCCAAACCCTCCATTTCCCTCGGATTACGTGAACACTACATCTGTTAGTGGAATAAATGGATAACGACATAACGTGGCCACTTATTCTACTTCCACATCTGTTAGTGGAATGTTAAAACATCCAACTTTCGCATCAAAACAAAATATAAAATATTCATTTCTTAACAAAGCAAGGTGGTGATGTTCTTAAGAAAAAAAAAATGGATCTGGGCGTAATTTCAATAGAGGATTTCGAGTAACAGCTGCCGGCAAAATGAGATAGGGACTTTGACCAAGAGAATATATCACATGTGATGGAGAATGAAATCGGAGACGATGGAGTTTCGGGTTTTATGTCGTCAAAGATTATATGGAAATGGGAGCAGTTCTTGAGATTGGATGAATATGGACGCTACTACTCCATGAATGATGTATGTTGTTGGAAAGAATTGCAGGTAGTCATGGTTGTTGGCACATAATTTGGTGGTTATTGATGTGAATCTGTATTGTGATGTCTTTGTACTTCAAATGATTGATTTTACAGCAACAAGGAGGCAAAAATCTGTTTTTTGATGACAACAGAGATGAGTATTCATTCGATTTTAGCGTTGATGGTGTAAATTACTGAGATCTGAAAGTATAACATTTAGTAGGACGGGTATACCCGCCACCCGCCCGACCCACCCGCCGTATTGTTGGGTCGGGTGGAAACCGATGCATTGTCTTGTTAGGTCGGGTACGGGTGATAACTTCTATTACCCGCCATCAGCGGGTAGGGTGGCGGGTGATGCGAAACCCGACCTACCCGACCCAATGTGCAGCCCTAGTTATAACGTGCGTGATAACGGGAAAACAGTTCTAAAAAACGCACGTTAAAATGTTATTTAGAAGAAAAAAATATTCAAACTAATTTTAGAAAAACGATTACAACGTGTATGAAAACTGAAAACGGTACTATAAAACTGCCGCTTTTTCCTATTTATCGGCCTAATAAAGACACGGGGTTCGGGGACCCTCACGGCCACGGTATATGGGTGTGATCGTTTTAACGGTCATTTTTTCGGTAAAAACGGACGTTTTTAAAACCTTGGTTGAGAGAGCAAGCGAGACAGAGAAAGAGTAGCTGTGTTTTCTTTTCTTTTCTTGAAGCAGGAGTAGTTGTTAAATCAACGTCTAGCATTGGTGTTGGTTTGAAATTTGAATTGAAGTACGAAATTTCTGGAAATTGATTGCGTGTGATGCGCGTGCAAAGATATTGACGGATAAACATGCACATACACCGATGTTTTGAATCTATCCTTGTGCCCATGCGATCCACGAAATGGCACCAGAAAAACTGATGTGCAAAATGCACCAAATTGCCCATAAAAAGGAAATGCAACGGACTCTTTTAATTTAAAAACTTTCTACTGGAGTGCTATTGCATGATTTACACGTGTATGTTAATGTTTGCTGAATTTCAAATGAAGCGGAAGGGTGTTTACATACTCCCTCCGTACCACATATATAGGCGGAGAGACCAATTTTCTTATAGGCGGAGAGACCAATTTTCTTATGGTGGGTTTGTTTGCAGAATTTACCGTTTCCAGGAATTTATAATCCCATGGAATTAATAATCCTTGGATTCATATAAATCCCTTGTGTGTTTGGTAACTCAATTGAAATTCTTAGGATTTATAGAGTTTTCTTGTTTTAAAGTCTTTGTACTGTTTGACATTGCTCTCAAATCTTAAAATTGCATATATATGGGGTTTAAAGTTAAAAAAAAAAAGTGGGTCCATAAATCCCTTGATAAGTTTTCCAGCAAATCTTAGGAGAGGAGTCGGACTCCATATGGAGGATTTGCTGGAAAACTGAATCCCGTAGGAAACGTAATTCCAGGGATTTGGGCAACCAAACGTACCGAGGGAAACGTAATTCTACCAAATCCCCTGGACCCATAAATTCCACCTTTAAAATTCTACATCCAAACCCACCATTAGATTAAGAAACTTTTATTGATTTTATACATTTGTATGTTGTTTCCTGTTTTACCTTTAATTATATTCCCAACATTAGAGGCATATACTTAATTGTGATGATTCCCAAGCAAATAAATAGGGGTAATATAAGTGTAAAACCGCTTTGAAATTTGGACTCCGCCTATATAGTGGTACAAGGAAAAATGGAAATTCCGCCTATATAATATAGAGACAGAGGGAGTAGTATAGTGATCACATACAGTATTAAATTTCAAACAAATGCACCCAAGGGACGAGAAACGCGTCCGAGACCGGGAACCAGATTAGGGAAGGGAGAAGGATTCAAGAATAGGGTATTCACCGAGTTGAATAAAGGTATCCGGCAATTTTGCGAAAAATCCAGAATCAACCCAACGTTAAACGGCCATTTTCAAAGGGAACTCAACCGAGAAGGCAAAGCATAAAAAGAGTTACTGGGAGTTTCACGCGTTCTAGGTCGCACCACAGACCGTTGCAAGTACCTTAAGCATGTCATCCAGCTCACAATCAATGAGATGAGCCCTTTATCGAATCACACATTTCCATCCTCTCATTAAAACCGGATAAAACCTTTAAACCAAATCTTAGGACACCAACACCAAATAGAATTACAGATGCTTTTAGTAATTAGATTAGGGTTATTTCCTTGCTTTCCAAGTTATGTTTTATATAAATAAAATGTGTTAGTTTGTTATGGTGTTTGAATCATCAAAGAAAATTAATGAAAACTATTTAGCTAAGATTTGCTTATTTGAGAAGATAATAAGGATCTTCCGAGATATACTCAAATCCTGTGAAGATAGATAAAGATCTTCCAAGATAGACTCAAATCTTGTGAAGATAGACAAAGATCTTCCAAGATAGACTCGAATCTTGTCAAGATATACACGGATCTTTCAAGATAAACACAGATCTTCATGGATAAATACGAATATTAAAGGATAAGTACAAATCTAGGTGGTTCTTTTGGATAACTACAAATCAAGGGTTATTATGGAACTAGATAGGGTTTTGTGCCTATAAATAGAGGCCAAAATCCAACTCAAAAGGTACACAATTTCTATTCTTTTTCTCCACAGCTCACCTGCTTAAGAACTCCCTCTGACTTTAGCATCGGAGTGTCTTTGCAGGTACTCCCATATTTTTCAGCAGCAATCACAGCTTTCATCAACAGTTTCCGCAAGAATTGGATATATGATGATTAATCTACACACATCTCGAGGAGTGTTGGGGTAAATATTTTTGCACCAACAGATACTAGACAGAACAAATTTGTTTAGAATTGATCTACAGGGTTGAGAGAGAACCAAACTTTTCCAGCCTATAGATTTAGACTCCATTCTTTCAAGTATTGGAGTAAGGGTTTTAATCTTTGATTTGTCCATGAAAAAGGGAGCTCCTAAGTATGGGTCCCTAAGGCTAATGTATTTTATTTTTAACAATTTGGACATCATTCTTTGGTGTTTTGGTTCCGCTTTCTTACTAAAAAAAGACTCCTAACTTTTCAAAATGTATAAACTGACCAGAAGTTTTACTAAAAGTTGCTACTGTGTCTAATAAGTGCTTACACTATACTATCATGTTTAACAAAAAACAGACAGTCATCTGCGAAGAAAAGGTGAAAAATAGGGTCACTTTTTGGTGTTTTTTTGACCCCATGTAAGATTTTTTTGTTTTCTTGGGAGAGAAGGAGACTAGAAAAAAAAATTCATACAAATTATGAATAAATATGGAGAAAGGGGGTCTCCTTGACGTAAACCTCTTGAAGGTTTAAAAGGGTCACCTGGGGTTCCATTTAACAAGACAGAGATAATAGTTTGTTGAAACATTCGCCGATTTCACACCTGCAAAACAAGGATTATACACAAAAAAACAAGATATCGGCTGAGTCACGACCAGGTCGCTCTCTTTAAGACATTTTGTGGCTCTGCCTTGAGTTTTGTGCAAGAAGATCTTTCTTCGTCACAACACCCCCAGGATAAAGCAGCCGAGATAAAAACTCTCTTCATTCCCTCACACACACAATGAGAGATTGATCACTTTCACTCTTTCTAGTCTTGCTCAGAAAACCGGTCTCTTGATGTTCAGAAAAACAATGGTGTTGAAAACTTATATATTTCTGCTTCCAAAACTGATTTTTATAACCCAAATATTGAATACGAATTGATGCAAAATAAATTGGATTTATTGCAAACATTTTAAATTCCATAACAGTAAAAAAAAAACGGGCAAATTAATCATACCATAATTAGCACAATTAACACTGTCATTAAGAGCGGTAAAAATGGGTTGAAAATTCTTTTCAAAATTAGCAAAAAATAATTTTCAAACTCAAGAGACCTCCCAAGATCCCCAAGGCCCCGCTCCCGGACTAATGTTATATATAATATGTATTTATATATACACAATCAGTAGGGGGAGGGATTCGATCCCGGGACCTCACCCTCAAGGCCCAAAATGTTTAACCACTGGGCCAATCTCGAATTGTTGATATAAATGTACAAAAGAATTCTTTTTTTAAAACATATATCCCAACAATCCCCCACTTATATTTTTAAAAATCATTGAGCAAGATCTGTATTGTTATGTGCATAAGTAAAGGTATCTTTCGATTTTGAACCTCTACATAGTATTAAATTCTCTGAACTTTCATACAGGGTGAACATATGTCTTTGAACTCTATGGAGAGAACAGATTACTTAACACACACACAACTATACTAAGAGTAAAGTCCTAAATGCCAGCACATTATGGCCTTGTGCTTATCCCAGTTTCAGTGAATGTTCTAAAGAACTGCCCATGTTTTCATAGAAAGCGGCCACACTTTCTCATCCAAATAGGTGAGTCTAACAAAGGTGTTAGAGCACTGCTCGGTCGAACTCGCATGCATTGCTATCTCAAGCATGTTTGTCAATGTTGGTGATCAAAACTAAAAGTCTTGATTTCTAGTCTACTTATAGCTAAGTCTAGAACTAGGATAGAAAGTGTAGTTGAGCTCTAGACTCCATGGCGATCATCATACAAAGACGAAGAACTACTCAAGGAACTGGTGGAACTTCATCGACTAAAAGGTATGTGGAGACTTGAAATTATCTATCACTCAAAAGTCTATCTACTCTATCTCCTATCTTGAGACAAAAGTCGTATTGCTATATAGACTTTGATTATACACATTTGCTATTTCGAGCCGAGTTTATATCGCGTATCTATTTCTCGAAATATGTGTTGGTAAGCTTTCGCTTTGGCCAAGTTCATCTTTACTAGTGACGAAAGTCATATTAAGTTTCAATTACTTGAAAATTGCTTTGACGAAAAATGGTTTGTGAATAACAACTATATAACGTCCTATAAGAATGTTTCAATGATTGAAATTAGAGTTTAGAACATATAACCATTGTTGGATATAAACATTGTGTGATAACTCGTACGCGTGTAAGTCCTTATTCCTTGAACCAAAGTATGCGTAGCTGCTCAGGAAAACCGGAACTAAAGTCCGCGTACCATCGGAAGTTCACGTCCCGTGAAATTCTGCTGGAGTTTGTGAACTGAAAACAAACTTATTCCGTGTACTTAAGTTCGCGTACCAGTATGCGTACTTAGGTTGGTTATTTTCTAAAAACGATTATTCATGAACTTAAACTTATATAAACTAAGGAATGCATAATTGCAAACTGTGGCTATAAAGTTCATGAATCGATTCAAGTGAATCAAATCATTTTTGCTTCGATTGTGTCTTGTATACTTCTAGAAGATCTAAGCAATTGAACAACTCTCTAACTAGTTCATTTGAGCATTTGAACTAGTTATGGTAAAGAAGAATATGGTTGATATGAAAGTGCTCATATGGCTAACCATTTGGTTAACTACTGTTGAACCAACTATGTTTAAATGTTTGGGTACGGTTACACAAACCTAAATAAATGTGCATTTCATTTGTGTGTAACAAGCTAAGTTTCGATCTAACGGTTGAAAGATATTAGCTTGAATCTAATCAAGTTTTCATCTAAGGTGAATATTGAATGCTTTGTTACCAAGGTAGCTAATATTGTAAACCCTAATTTGAAAAGCTATATAAAGGAGAACACTAGCAAATGGGAAACCTAATCCCCACACCTCCTGTATGAAACTAGTTGTATAAGCTAGAGTCGATTCTCCTTTAACCTTAGGTTTCTACCGAGACCCTGTAGGTTAACGACTTGAAGACTTCATTGGGATTGTGAGGCCAGACCCAACTATTTTCTTTGTAGTTGCGTGATCTGATCTTGATGTTTCTATCGTACTAAGTACAATCATAAGATTGGCTTGAGATTGATTTCTCGGATAGGCAAGATTAAAATAAGTCACAAACATCTTTGTCTCATCGTTTGTGATTCCGCAATATCTTCTTTCACTAGTCGATTAAGATTATTGTGAGGTGATTGATAATTCTAGGCTGTTCTTCGGGAATATAAGTTTGGGTTATCAATTGGATCCTGTTCACCTTGATTTATCAAAAACTCGTAGGTATTTTTGTGGGAGACAGATTTATCTATTACCGTAGACTTTTTTGTGTGATACAGATTTGTTTATTAAAGTCTTCGACTTTGGGTCGTAGCAACTCTTAGGTGTGAGTGAGATCATCTAAGGGAATCAAGTGCGTAGTATCATGCTGGGATCAGAGACGTAAGGAGCGCAATTGTACCTTGGATCAGTGTGAGATTGATTGGGGTTCAACTACAGTCCAGACAGAAGTTAGTTTGTAGTAGGCTAGTGTTTGTAGCGGCTTAATACAGTGTGTGTTCAATCTGGACTAGGTCCCGAGGTTTTTCTACATTTGCAGTTTCCTCGTTAACAAAACTTCTGGTGTCTGTGTTATTTCTTTTCCGCATTATATTTTGTTATATAATTGAAATATCACAGGTTTTGGGTTTGAATTGATCAATTGGGAAATCCAACATTTGGTTGTTGATTGAAATTGATTGATCCTTGAACATTGGTCTTTGGTACCGTTCAAGTGTTTTCTCTTGTATTCAATTAGACTCGCAGATTTCTATTTACTTGAGTAAGTATTTAATTGAGAAAGTGAGATATAGCTCTTTGATATACTTTTATTAAGATTGAGTCTGACTGTCTAGTTGATTCTCTTATAAGTATATTGGAGTTAGTCCATACAGATTGCTAAGCGAAATATTGGGTGTAGTTGTTGTACCCCCGCTTTTTCATCATTAAAATATTGTATCTTAGTGCCTCTAACATTAAAGTTGCTATTTTTAACTTCTTTGTTCGTAACTGGATACAAATTTAATTTGTTTATAACTGGCCTAGTAAATTTATAGTAAGGTCGCTCATGTCGTTCTTTCGGGAATGACATAAATTGGGGAGAGTCCTTTTTGAACTTGTACTTGATGGTAATATCTTTGTGGGGAGTGTGGACGAGGAATTGTAGGAGATGCTTGTGCCTTATGACTCCTTGACGCAAACCGAGATTTCTTGGTTGAAATTATCTAAACTAAAGGTTGGCATGTGTTCTCAAGTCTTGAAACTCTTTTGATTAATTCATGATTATCCCGATTTTTCATCTTTGCCAATTTTGCTGATAAAAAGGGGGAGAACTATTAAGTAGTATCTTACTACATACATATGGCTTTATGAAGCATCATGTAAGGGGGGTGAATTATTATCTATATGTTTTACCTATTTTGCAAAAGTAGTATGTATTGACTAAGGGGGAGAACATACCACCGCAACATTGCTTCAAAATTGTGGTGCAATTGAATTTTGAGGAAGGTAACAATACTATGTTTTTGAATAACGACTAATAAGTAGAGTGTGTTTACCTCATTCTATAAAAGCTCTAACGAGTATTCTCATAAGTTGTTATCACTAGGATCTTCAACAAAATAGTGATGAATGGACACATACATAACATTAGAAGAACTTGAGTACGAAGAATTCAAGACGTATGTTGAAGGACCAAATAACTCAAGCATAGTGGATTGAGCTGAAAAGTTTATTTATTATATCCATATGTATTGAATGGTTTTTTCACTAAAATTGACAAATTGGGAGATTTTTAGAGAATTGCTCGGTTGAACCCACAAGTTTTTGTATCTCAATCTTATTATCAATGTTTGGTGATCAAAATTATATCTTGATTTGTAGTCTACTAAGTCAAGTTTCGAATATGTTAGAATTGTAGTTGAGTATCAGAGATCACCCTTGAAGATTGAAGATCGATGAAGACATTTGGAGAACTTCTTTATCAGGTATGTAAAGGTTGAACCATTCTATTTTACTCATTACACCATCATTCTATCTATTGAGACTATGTCGTTTGACTTATAGTAGATTTACAAAGAAGATGTTTTGATTCAATCTTGTCTTGTGAAAAATCTCGAAATATGATTTAGCAATTAGATGTTCAAATTAAGGTTAATAGTATTAGTTATATGAATTAAATTTTGGACCAATTGAAAATTGCCCATGCATATGATTATATGACTTGGGAATCTTTCAAACATCATAAGACATAAATATGAACTTACTGAAATTTCCACTTAAGGTAGGTTGGCGAACTAGTTTGCAAACCATAGGTATCTGAGATACAAAAATTCAGGAAGGTTGACGAACTGGTTCGCCAACCGCAAGTTCAGTTAGGTACAGTTCACGAACTCGGTTGGCGAACTGATTTTATAAGTTGGATAAATTGGCGAGCAGATGGCAAACCCGGTTCATGAACCGAGGTCAACTGAGTTCGGTAGTCTAGTAGGGTTGTCGAACCCGGTTCACACAAAAAATTGATTCACTTATGATTGATCACGCACAGAACAAAGTCTGTTAAAAATGGATGATCACAAGTTGTCTTCATATCTGAAAATAGTTTTGAAGATCCCGTCGATACTTTGATCTAGTGACTTAGCTTATTCAGGAGAGACAACTCTCAATATATTTTGTTAGAGCATAGCTCGATTGAGCTCACCAAGCGTTGGTATGTCAAGTTTGGTTGTCATATTTTAGTGAATCAAAACTCATTTAAAGAGTCGCTTGATTATGTACTAGAGTCAACTTCGTATTTGTTAGCTTGAAAGTATTAGGATATGAGATATTACAAGTAATACATGAATACTTGAAGAAGCGAAGAAGCAAGGAGCTACAACGACGACATCATCCTTCCTCTTTAGGTTAGTAATATTTGACTTGAGTTGTTTCATTCACTAATGTATCTTTCAAGTCGTGCATATTGAAAACATAACTGCGAAGCTGTGAATGGATATACTCTAGTTAGACATATCATTAAGGAATACAATACGAAGTATAAAGCTTATCTTTTTGTGGATGGGGAAAAATGGTTTGCTGATTTTTAGGGAAATGAAGAGGCGAGCGTGTTGTCGAGACTCCTCGACCGAGCAAACTGCTGAACCTCACATAGATACACTACAAAGGGAGTGCTTAGATTCGAGAGATCAATCTGTAGGACTCCGGCCTAAACCAAGTCAATGGCTGTTCCAGAGTCAATTCGGTCACAAAGAGGGAGATGGGTTGATATGTAGGAGGGAAGCTGAGAATTGTGTGGGATCAATGATGATCAAGGATTGTGGATGTGTTGAAGGTTTCTGCAAATTTGATGAACTGTGGAGTTCGAATAAGTTCTGGACGATTGATGGAATTTTTGAGAGTGATTGCTCGAAAAATTGTTGATGTTCAATTGTGGATCCAGAGACTTATTTATATTGTCATAATAGCGAACACATTGACCCCAGTAAGTGTGACGCCTTCATGAGTGAAGAGTGGGAAAGTGGAAGATCGTGGTGAAACCAGGTCGTGCGGAGACTTGGTTAACCGTCCACCCATTACTTTGCTAATTCCTTCAACCATTGCACGACTTACTCACATTTCTCATCGTGGATGAATCCACGTGCCGTAGGCCGCCAGATCAAAACCATAAGTGATATCCCCCATGTGACGTGATTAAAGTCTCACGAATCATGGAGTCTGCATGACAGATGTGTATTTGATTAGTCACGTTGACTGATTAGACAATGAGTCTAGGTTTTGTTGAATTGAGCATGAATGACGAATTGCTCAGTGGAACATTCGAGTAACTGAGCAAGTATTGCTCGACGAATTACTGATATCAATGGTTTGATCAATATTCGAGCAATTGAGCAAGTATTGTGAATTACTGAATATTGATAGTCGGGCAATTGAGGAAGTATTGCTTAATTTGACGAATTACTGAATATTGATGATTGGATTAATATTCGAGCAATTGAGCAAGTATTGCTCAATTCGAAGAATTACTGATAAGTTACTGAATATTGATGATTAGATCAATATTCGAGCAATTGAGCAAGTATTGCTCAATTCGACGAATTACTGATAAGTTACCGAATATTGATAGTGGCTCAATATTCGAGCAACTGAGCAAGTTGCTCAATTCGATGAATTACTGATAAGTTACTGAATATTTATAGTGGCTCAATATTCGAGCAACTGAGCAAGTATTGCTCAATTTGATGAATTAATGATAAGTTATTGAATATTGATAGTGGCTCAATATTCGAGCAATTGAGCAAGTGTTGCCCAATTCGATAAATTATTTATATATTGGTGACGTGACCCAATAAAATATTAATTAAAATATTGGTAGATTACCGAATATTATATAATTAATCCGCGTGTTGCTTGATGGATCAACATAAATTTATTTAGTGTTTGAACTTGCTCACAATAATAATTTGTTGAGCGTTTGTTCGAAAACCCTAATTTTTGATAAATTGCTCATTAGTCGACGAATTGCTGAAAATAGGTCATGAGCGAAGGAGGGACCGACCACATGGGACTATGGACGTCCGTGTGATACCCAATTGCTCGAGCGAGTGTACACCAGGGTCCTGAGTTGGCCAGTTGGTGAAGGAATGACGATTAAATGTCGGTTTCATCATTTATTGAAATAGTGTTGGATTGAGCATTAGGTGATAAAACCTAATTATAGAAAAGTGAGGGACCGACCAAGGTGGCATGAGACCGGCACTTGGTGGTCGTGGGGCCGCTGATGGGCGTTTGCACAAACTCTGAGTTGGTTGTGAAGAGTTTGGACCCAATATGAGCGATTGCGCAAATTAGGTCAAAAGTGTAAAAACGTGTGGGGACGGATTTGTGCAAGCCCTAGGGATGACCTTGGTCGGCCAAGAAGGCATGCACGTGTTACCATGGTGTCCGTGTTTCCATACTGAGAGTTTCAGTATTTTCTGATGTGCGTTCGAGCAATATTTTGGATTTTCAGAAGAGTTCGATCTTTGACTGAAATCCTCGATTTTGCTCGAATGAGCAAGTATGCTCGTTTGATCAATATTTTGTGAATATTAAAATAATAATATTTTAATATATTTTCGTGAGTAACCTAGTCGGTCATGTGACCATGTTGACTTTTGGCTTTTTCATGGTTTGCGCAATATTTGAGAAAATATGGAGAAACCATGATTTTTGTTGGAACAGGGAAGTTTCACAAGATGAGAAAAATAACAATTTATGAAAGATTAGGGATTACAAGGTGTGGGACCGGCCACTGCTAGGGTATGGCCGGCCGGCTAAGTTGCGCGATCCCGCAACACCTTTCCCTATTTTATATTATCATTTTTCATGAAACCACGAAAATTGGAGAAACCATGAAAATATGGAGAAACCATGAGTTTTGCTCAAACAAGGAAAGTTGTTAGAATGGAGGAGTCTTCATGAGTTCATGAAAGCAACAAAAATAAGGAAAACTAATGGAGGAGGCATGGGACCGGCAACGGCTAAGGCACGGCCGGCCGGCCGGTGGGCCCGGCCCATGGGCGCTTCTCCATTATTTTAATGTTATTATTTTCTCTCTCCTATTTTATGCAGGATTCCTCATTTTTCCATATTTTCGCATGCTCATTCGTGCATTTGAGTGCTCGTTCGTGCATCATTGTCGAGTACACTTGCACCATTTTATGGGGCTTACTCAGTGGTAGTCCAGATGCCCGATTATTGAGTATTTATTACTAATTTATGAAATTCAGTGGAGAATGATTCATGAAACTAAGTAATAAAAGTGAGTAGTTTTTTATTATCAATTCATAGGATCAACCATGGATTCGACCATGAATTCAGAATAATAAAATAGGTATTACCATTCCATGGGATCGTGGATTCGACCATGAAATCAGAGTAATAAAATAAGTGGTGATATTACCATTTCATGAGACCAGCCGTGGGTTCGACCATGAAATCGGAGTAATATTTATTACCATTTCATGAGATCAGCCGTGGATTCGATCATGAGATCGAAGTAATACATTTATCTATTACCATTTCGATCATGAAATAGGAGTAATGAGATAAGATAGATTATCTTCTAGGAATTCAGTGGTGAATGTCACGGTAGAATTTAATCTCTTGCATATAGTCGGTGAATCAACAAGTGTTGTCGATGTCCTGAAGACGTTATTGCTCTCAATCTTACGGAGAACCGCCTGGATCTATACACGATCTCTCTACATAGTCAGGGAACAGTGAGTGTCACCGACGTCCTGAAGGCGTTATTGCTCTCAATCTTACGGAGAACCGCCTAATCATTCTTCTATGTAGAGGGGGGTCTCTCTCATGTAGTCAGGGAACAATGAGTATCACCGACGTTCTGAAGGCGTTATAATTCTCAATCTACGGAGAACCGCCCAATTATGTTATTCTACATAAAGGGCACGGCGAAATGTCAGGGATCGAACGCTCAGCTAGTGGAGACTTTTCGAAAGACATATTCATCGTGGCTTCATAAAATATGGATCGTCGCTTGCCTGAAAGCCGTGTCAGAAACATGCATCATGATTTTACGGTTTTTCCCTTTGTTGAAAATCCACCATCTACACTTTTGAACTTCGTATATAAGACATCGACATAATCGTATGAATGCTATTGTGATTATGTGTATGGGTAAAAGTGAAGATTTCATCCTAGGAAACAATGTTTTACATTTGTTTAAAAGAAGTAGTTCATAAACTTGTTTTGTGAATCGAAAGGGAAATCGATAGGCTTATTGGTATTTGTTATTCATTGCAAATATTTGGATTACCAATATGTGTGATTAATATAACCTCTCATGACTTGTTTATGTTCTTGGTAAAATTATTCACAAGGCCTGACTTTTGTATTGGTATGACTTTTATTAGTGAAACAGATCTTAAGTAATCACCTAAGATGGTATGATCGATTTGTTGTTATTGGGGAACCGATCCTATGAAGAGGTGCAACTGATCACAAAGGGGAATCGATCCTTGTAAGAGGTGCAACAAGTTTCTAGTTACTGGGGACCGATCCTATGAACATGTGCAACACGTTTTTAGATATTGGGAACCGATCCTATAGACATGTGTAGAAAATACAAGTTAGATACCATATATATGTGGGAACCGATCCTAGTACCTAGTCAACTGAAATTTGGAAAGCTAGTGTGACTATTTCTAGTACTCACATGGAGGTAGAACCGAAACTTGTTTTCGTAGAACCGTGAAACCCATGATTGGTGATTGAGTGTTCTTGATCAATCACATAGTTTTTGGAAGACAGATGAACCAATTCTAAACTTGTTTGGAAGTGTGGCAAATCGATTCCAAGATTGTAAATATGAAAAAGGATCTACAAAGTAAAGATATCGACATACTTTGAACATGTGCAGTAACTCTTATCATTTATTGTTCAAAGATATTCCTTAATACCTAAAGGATATTCCCGGATCGAAATAAATTGAGAATCTTTTAATTAAGGTTTTTAGTTTTATATGCTTTTATTTTCCAGTAAACAAATGCATATCTTTAGAAAGTTAAGATTGGTAGTGTGCATTTACTAATTGATATTTTCTTTAGAGATTTCGGTTAATATTTGGACAAAATATTTCCAGGAATTATGAAAACCGAATCTGGGCGTTAATGCATATCTTGAGAATATTTTCGGTTTTGGAAATTTCTCGGTATCCAAACTTCTTTGGTCTATAAATATTGAAGTTTGCATTTCAAGCAAACTAATCCTCAGAGCCAGCAAAACTACCTAGTTGTGTTGTTACTGGTGGAGCCGCCTATTCGAAGAGGAAAGTAACATAATTAGGCGAAATATCTTACGGCCGCTCAGTTTAAAGACTTCCTTGGGATTGAGAAGCTCTATTAGTACTGTTGGTGGGAAACTAGATAATTGCAGTTTATTATTAGTTTTCAATTGATTTATTGACTAACGGTGGTTGAACTTTGATTGCACCTAGTTTGTTTATGCTTGAGAATCTTTTCTTCCGAAACAAGGTTCACTCAAACTAGATCGAAGTTTCGACTGGGATCTTTAGACTGCTTGTAGATCTAAAGACATCTTGTGATAATCCAACATTAACAGACTCCGTTCTATTTGTGATTGATCACAAGAGATTCAAGTTGATTGTGTGCAGGTGTTTATTGAAGATCTAAGAAGATTTGAAGACAAAGAAGACTTTGAAGATTTCTGATTTGGGTTCATAATCTTTGGTGTGCACAATACTTATTTCGGCTGGAAAAGGATCCAACTATAATCGGTTTATCCTTGTGGTAGATTGGATTGATTAGTTGTGTATATCGGCATCAATATCATTCTTTGGATTAAGAATATTGATTTCATAATCTTGACAATTACTTTGGTAGTTGTTGATAATATTGATCTAAGGACCTGACAAAGGCGTTTATTGGGATAAACTGAAGAGCCTTTTGTCGAACTCATATCACTTGGTTGAAAAGAGTTGTTACCGAACAGATTTTTTGTTCCTTTACTTTTTGGAATACGAACCAAAGGAATTGTTCCAAGTACGTGACTTATTTATAAGTTGGAGGCGTGGGAATACAGACGGAACTAGGTGAACTATAGGTTTAGTTGCTTGGTCTCAACTATACGAAGTTGGTTTGATTTTGTATAGCGGCTTAATCCTGAGTGTATTCAATTATGGACAAGGTCCCGGGGTTTTCTGCATTTTCGGTTTCCTCGTTAACAAAATCTTGTTGTGTCTTTTACTTTTCTATTTCCGCAATTATAATTGTTTTATTATAATTAGAAGTAAAATACACAAACGTTAATTCCTATTTACTTGATAGCAATCCTATTGTGTTTGGTTAAGTCCGAACCTTTTATCAAGTAAACATACTTCGTTGTTGCATTGTCTCGATCTTGTATCCAAAGTCAATCACACAAGTTATCTTATTGTCGTATTATCTCGATCTCATATCCATAGACGATCACACAAAGTGTGAACCGATTAGTTGTATTGTCTCGGCTCAGTCCATAGACAATCACTTTCAGAGAAAGGATTTATAGGTGTAAAAGTTTTAGATTGAGGTATATTTGGGTACCCTCGTCTTTTCAATTGGTATCAGAGCAGGCAAACACGAAAAGATCTAACAATTTGTGTTTGGTACGATCCAACCTATAAGCTATGAGCCAAAGTCAATTTAAGCGAGAGCGAAAACTGAAGAAAGGATCAGTTAACGTTTTACAAGATATGTGCTCAAAAGGAGATTGCTCTTAACTTCAGACTGCTCAATTGATGAGATCTCTAATGAGACTTTCTTGAGATCTATACTTGAGATCTCTAATGAAAGATCAAGTGTGAAAACTTCTGAACTAAAGGAATTGAGTAAACAATTTATTTTTTGCTCTAATGAACTTCTTTCAACACTTGAAAGAGAACGAGACTTAACTTTAATGTTTGAAAATTTCTATGAAGAGCATAAATTGCTAAAAGAAGAAACCACACAACAAGTTTGTGACTACGAAGAAAAGATGAATATTGAACGTCACTGTGTAGAAACTTGTGAAAAAGATCTGGAAAAATCTCGAGAAAAGATTTGTCTTCTAGAAAAGGAGCTCGGTGACTCTAAAGTAAAATTGAACTCTCAAAAAGAGTACTTCAAGGAAAAATAAAAAGGTATTCTATCCAACATAAAATGTTTAGAGGAAACTCTTAACTCTACTCTTGATGAAAATATTTCATTAAAAGAGGAAATCTTTATGCTGAGAAAACATAATGAGAGCTCAAATAAATTATCTTCCTTGTTGGAAACATGGAGAAGTCATGGTGACACACGTGGTTTAGGATATGAAGGCAGTAGTACTGTAATTCCTAACAGTGAAATAAAGTTTGTCAAATCTGTATGTACTCAAACAGAGGATCCTCTAAAAGAAATTGCTCAACATAGCAGTGGAGAAACTACTAAGGACAAACAAACGATTGATGATCCTTCAAACCAAAAGAAGAAAGCTCATGAAGAAAGGAAGAAATCGATGCCACGGAGAATAAATAAAAACAGAGGAGTTTTCAACAATCTTGCACAAACAGGTAACAACCAACATTATAACTCTTATAATAGCAAATGTTATTATTCTTGTGGTAGTAGAAAACATGTTCAAAAGATGTGCAAGATTCATAAAATGCAAAATGCTCTCCGTTTTGTTTCAAGAGAGTTGGGTAAAATGAACTTTGTTCATCGAAAAGAGTAAAGGACTATTATGTTGATTCCTGGTCTACCCAGTATATACCAAAATCATTTAGAAAGGGGCATAAGAAAAATTATTTTAAACGGACAAGGTTTGTCTCTCATCTTTTAAAAGGAACATACTCTGAACCACTACTTGATTATGATGATACATATCGTATTTCAAGATATGGAAGAGGAAGAATAGTCAAAAATAGTGCACTGTTACATAAGAACAAATTTCTCCGTACCCAAGCACTCCTGTGTTATATAAATTTGTTTAAAATGGGTAATTCCAGTTATTTACCTTTAAGAAAGATTACTGAAAAACCTTTAAATAAAAAGTTTCTTTTTATAAGTGATTAAAATCTTATAAGAACGTAATTCTTTTTCGAATCCTTCATTGTTTTCGATAATGAAAGATCTAAAGAATGCTATATCTGATTTGATATACTCCTGTATATTTCATGATCTATTAACCAGAAACATTCACATAATTATTTTCACTGAGAATAAGAGATCTTACAGTGAGTTTGTGGGAGAATATTGTATACAGGAAGTGGAAAGTGTTTTGGATTCCTTTAATAAAGGAAGATTCGAACTCTGTTCTGATTTTTGCTCATATCAGATCCTGCTCTCTTACAGAAGTAAGGGCTACAAGTTTGTGTGAAGGAGTTCTTGAATTGATCGGGAGAAAGGAACTCCTAAAGGAATTATCCTCAGTTGCTCAGAAGGAAATTTTCTTTCATGCTGTTTGCTGGGAATCTTACAGAGATTTTCGTGATCTTCAGTTGATTAGTTATCACTCGTCCAATCTGGAACTGTTTGAAGAAAACCTGGATGAAATCATGGAGACTGAGGATAATAAAGATGAATAAGATTAAATTCTTATTGGAAACTAGGCTACTTTATGTAAAGCTTGTTATGGATAAAATTATTTATGAATAAAATTATTTGGTTTATAATATTTCTTGTGATAGTTTTTGATTACATAGCATGTGCTTGAATGCTTTATCTTATTGCTATGTATGTGTATGGGATGTTTGATTGCGGTTTTCGAACCTTGATATTCGATCTCATATGTTGTGAACCCTTATGGTTTGGGTGAATTTTTGGTTTAGCGGGATTAAGTTCTAGCCCATGTTGGTAGGCTTTATCAAAGGATCATAAGGGGTTCCAATTGAAACAATATGTTGAATCGTCTTGGTTTAGCATAAATCATATGTGTCTCGGGATTTTCAACTTTTGCTTTGCACTAGTTAAAACCGATTTTCAACCTTTCTCTGGTAAAGGTTGGTTGGCGCGTTGCTCCGCAGGCCGTAACTCCCCCGATGCGCCATGATGATGAAGCTACGATCCGGGCCTTAGGGCTAGGCAAATGCACGTCCATTTTCCCTTGCCATCATGCTCGTGCAGCATGATGCAGCTATCTTAGCTTCCACACCGTTCCAAAGTCACCCTCATCCGCAGAAGGGTTTAAGGCCATAAGGCTAATGCCTATACATTTTTCATGCATCTCTGGATTTGCCTTTACGTAGGAAATTCATCACTGAATTTCCTAGCTAGCTGAGCAACCGTCATTATCCAGGCAGAATCCTTGGACTTTGGCGTAGGCCGCACCAAGCCCTTGCCATTTCCTACGTTACCTCGCTTACCAACTCTTTATAACTTGATAGGAAGTATGAGCATCCACTTACTGGCATGCAACTAAGACTCATCAAGTCTAGCCACAATCATCTCTTGCGTCGAGATACCGATCTTAGATGATATGAGGGGCCAACGTGCTGGACCGGCAATGCTGCAACTCATTGCAGCTGCCTACGTACCCTTCCCTACTCTAAAGGGATCAAGCACATACCGTAGTTCATCCTCGAAGGGACAAGCAACTTAAGCCAACTCGTTTGCATGGTCGTGGCCAAGCATCAGTGGTAATGGCCTAGTCCGTATAGGTCGTTCCGTCAAATGCATCCAAGTGATGCATCATCGAGTCCGTGGAATGGCATGGTGATGCCTCAGCATCATATGCTCCATTCGTGAGGCTGAGCGACTAAGAATGAGGCCTGAGCATCATTCATACCGTTCCGGCCAAGCTATGAAGCTTACTTGGTACATAGTCTGCATATGCACCTTAAACCAACTACCCCTCCCTATATATGTCTTAATGGAATTTCTACAAGTATGAAAAGGGGAGCATATTGACATGCTTGCTTCACTATTCATGGTCGTTGCCATGAATTTATGAATGACCGGCCAAGATGGTTGTACATTCAGTCTTGGCTCACATGCCAGTTCCACTGCTCTAGGCCATGTGGCCAACCCGATGTCCATCGCGCCAACCCGATGTCCGGCCATGTTGGCCGTCCACTGCCAACCCGATGTCCGGCCATGTTGGCCGTCCACTGCCAAGGTCATCCACCCAACTGACCTAATGCATCATTTGATGCAAGATTGGCTCTTGGCCAATGTAGCTTCCAACCAATGCCATATTGGCCTTAGCCAATATGCATATGCGATGTACCTTACTTGGCACCAGATATGGCCTAGGGCCAAATGCATCTCACCATGCAAAGGAAACTTTGGATGAAGCTTCATCACAAGCAAATGGCGCATCTTTTAGCATGCGCCATGCTAAAATACGGAGTGTTACATTATCACACCCTTCAAAGAATTTCGTCCCCGAAATTCAAAACCAAAACTATTGTGGACAATCTCTTCGAGTTGGATTTCCTAAGCAAAAGTCCCATACCAGATGCTAAGAAATCACAGGTTTCTTCAAGTTGTCATGAACAACAATTTAGACCTTCTGAGCACATGTCCCATACCACCTGCCCAGGAATCCAAAAGTGCCCACAACAATACCAAGAATCGCAATTGGCCAGTGCCAAGAGGATATCTCGACCAGGTATCCTGTGACGGACCGGAAAATTACGCCTTTGGCGCGTTGCCCCGCAGGCCGTAACTTCCCCGATGCGCCATGATGAAGCTGCGATCCGGGCCTCAAAGCTAGGCAAATGCACGTTCAATTGCCCTTGCAAGCATGCTCGTGGAGCATGATGCATCTAACTTAGCTTCCACACCATTCCAACTTACCCTTGTTCCGCAAAGGGTTTATTAAGGAAAGCAAAAACTTCCATAATACGGCAAAAACGGCCTTTTAAGGCCCTAAACGATGGAATTTGGCTAAATTGTAGTGACCATAGATCAACATGTCTTGATCTTTGGCCCGTTTCCCATCAAAATAGACTCCTCTTGAGCTAAATTACGACATTCGGGTTTTTCGCCTCCAGATAGGCTATAGCTTGCTCTTTGTAGCTTGATAGGAAGTATGAGCATCCACTTCCTGGCATGCAACTAAGCCTCATAAATTATGGCCACAATCATCTCTTGCGTCGAGCTACCGAGCTTAGATGATATGAGGGGCCAGAATATCGTAATCATCTCCGAATTAGATGATATGAGCGACAACGTGTTGGACCGGCAATGCTACAACTCATTGTGGCTGCCTACGTACCCTTCCCTACTCTAAAGGGATCAAGCACAGACCGTAGTTCATCCGCGAAGGGACAAGCAACTTATTCTAACTCGTTTGCTAGGCCGTGGCCAAGCAATAGGGGTAATGGCCTAGTCCGTATAGGTCGTTCCGTCAAATACATCCAAGTGATGCATCATCGAGTCCGTGGAATGGCATAGTGAAGCCTTAGCATCATATGCTCCATTCGTAAGGCTGCGCGACTAAGAATGAGGCCTGAGCATCATTCATACTATTTCGGCCAAGCTATAAAGCTTACTTGGTACATAGTCCGCATATGCACCTTCAACCAACTACCCCTCCCTATATATGTCTTAATGGAATTTCTACAAGTAGGTCGTTGCCATGTATTTTCATGAATAACCGGCCAAGATGGCTGTTCACTACCAATGCCAACTCCGATGTCCGGCCATGTTGGCCGTCCTCTGCCAACCCGATATCCGGCCATGTTGGCCGTCCACTGCCAACCCGATGTCCGGCCATGTTGGCCGTCCACTGCCAACCCGATGTGGCCATGTTGGTCGTCCACTGCCAACCCGATGTCCGGCCATGTTGGCCGTCCTCTGCCAACCCGATGTCCGGCCATGTTGGCCGTCCACTGCCAACCCGATGTCCGACCATGTTGGCCGTCCACTGCCAACCCGATATCCGGCCATGTTGGCCGTCCTCTGCCAACCCGATGTCCGGCCATGTTGGCCATACACTTCCAACCCGATGTCCGGCCATGTTGGCCGTACACTGTCAACACATTGGCCAAGGGCCAATGTTCCTTTTCCTACGCAACGGAAGCTTTGGATGAAGTTTCATCTCAGGCCATGGCGCATCTTTTAGCATGCGTCATGCTAAAAACACGGGGTGTTACATTATCACACCCTTTAAAGAATTTCGTCCTCGAAATTCAAAACCAAAACTATTATGGACAATCTCTTCAAGTTGGATTTCCTGAGCAAAAGTCCCATACCAGATGCTCAGAAATCACGGGTTTCTTCAAGTTGTCATGAACAACAATTTAGACCTTCTGAGCACATGTCCCATACCACCTGCCCGGGAATCCAAAAGTGCCCACAACAATACCGAGAATCGCAATTGGCCAGTGCCAAGAGGATATCTCGACCAGGTATCCTGAATGCGCATCCCATACTACGCACTCAGAAGTCCCTAAAGTTCACAAGGTTGGAATATGTCATCGAAATGACAAAGCAAAACCTAACGCAACACTGTGAGGACCAATCTCTAATGCCAGTGCAGTTGGATGCAAGCCACCGTCCCTGAAGGATTTACCGGGTTGCCACTCGTAAGTGGGATACTAGTCGGGCCTGACAACGCACACCCTTGGCCAGTGCCAACGTGTGGGGATGATCAGTCCCATTGTCTACCCACCGTCCCAGACGGTCTTCCGGATGCTCGTAAGCGGGGTGCCACAGAGGCATGACAAACTCATAGTACTTATACAAGCTCAACTCGATTTGCAAAGTAACTGTCCCAGCAGTTACAAACTCTTTCCCACGTATAAGTTGGCCTACTCTCCAACTTTAAGTTTTCCGTTAAGGAAAATACTTGCCAATGAGTCCATTCCGCTCAAGTCCCTAGAGTTTTCTCGGAACTTGCTCTGATACCATCTGTGACGGACCGGAAAATTACGCCTTTGGCGCATTGCCCCGCAGGCCGTAACTCCCCCGGTGCGCCATGATGAGGTACGATCCGGGCCTCATCCCCGGGCAAATGCACGTCCATCTGCCCTTGCAAGCACGCTCTTGGAGCATGACGCAGCTAACTTAGCTTCCACACTGTTCCAAGTTACCCATGTCCCGGAAAAGGGTTTAGGGCCATAAGGCCAATGCCAATGCATTTTTCATGCATCTCTGGCTTTATCTTTATGTAGGGAATTCATCACTGAATTTCCTAGCTAGCTGAGCAACCGTCATTGTCCAGGCATAATCCTTGGACTTTGGCATAGGCCGCACCAAGCCCTTGCCATTTCCTACGTTACCTCGCTTACCAACTCTTATAACTTGATAGGAAGTATGAGCATCCACTTACTGGCATGCAACTAAGCCTCATCAAGTCTGGCCACAATCATCTTTATAACTTGATAGGAAGAATGTCGCAATCATCTCCGAATTAGATGATATGAGCGACAACGTGCTGGACCGACAATGCTGCAACTCATTGCGGCTGCCTACGTACCCTTCCCTACTCTAAAGGGATCAAGCACAGACCGTAGTTCATCCGCGAAGGGACAAGCAACTTATTCTAACTCGTTTGCTAGGCCGTGGCCAAGCAACAAGGGTAATGTCCTAGTCCGTATAGTCCGTTCCGTCAAATACATCCAAGTGATGCATCATCGAGTCCGTGGAATGGCATAGTGATGCCTCAGCATCATATGCTCAATTCGTAAGGCTGCGCGACTAAGAATGAGGCATGAGCATCATTCATACCGTTCCGGCCAAGCTATAAAGCTTACTTGGTACATAGTCCGCATATGCACCTTCAACCAACTACCCCTCCCTATATATGTCTTAATGGAATTTCTACAAGTATGAAAAGGGGACCAAAAATCTTTCATCAACTCCCGTTTACTATTCATGGCCGTTGCCATATATTTTCATGAATAACCGGCCAAGATGGTTGTTCACTACCAATGCCAACTCCGATGCCATGTTGGTCGTCCACTGCCAACCCGATGTGGCCATGTTGGCCGTCCACTGCAACCCGATGTCCGGCCATGTTGGCCGTCCACTGCCAACCCGATGTCCGGCCATGTTGGCCAACCCGATGTCCGGCCATGTTGGCCGTCCACTTCCAACCCGATGTCCGGCCATGTTGGCCGTCCACTTCCAACCCGATGTCCGGCCATGTTGGTCGTACACTTCCAACACATTGGCCAAGGGCCAATGTTCCTTTTCCTACGCAACGAAAGCTTTGGATGAAGCTTCATCTCAGGCCATGGCGCATCTCTTAGCATGCGCCATGCTAAAAACACGGGGTGTTACATATCCTGGATGCGCATCCCATACTACGCACTCAAAAGTCCCGAAAGTTCACAAGGTTGAAATATGTTATTGAAATGACATGGCAAAAACTCAATGCAACACTGTGAGGACCAATCTCTAATGCCAGTGCAGTTGGATGCAAGCCACCGTCCCTGATGGATTTACCGTGTTGCCACTCGTAAGTGGGATGCTAGCCGGGCCTGAAAACACACACCCTTGGCCAGTGCCAACGTGTGGGGATGATCAGTCCCATTGTCTACCCACCGTCCCAGACGGTCTTTAGGATGCTCGTAAGCGGGATGCCATAAAGGCCTGGCAAACTCACAGTACTGATACAAGCTCAACTTGATTTGCAAAGTAACTGGCCCAGCAGTTACAAACTCTTTCACGCGCAGAAGTTGGCCTACTCTCCAACTTTAAGTTTTCCGTTAAGGGAAATACTTGTGGACAAGTCCACTCCGCACAGTCCAAGAGTTATCTCGGAACTTGCTCTGATACCATCTGTGACGGACCGGAAAATTACACTTTTGGCGCGTTGCCCCGCAGGCCGTAACTCCCCCGATACGTCATGATGATGAAGCTACGATTCGGGCCTTACGGCTAGGCAAATGCACGTCCATTTTCCCTTGCCAGCATGCTCGTGGAGCATGATGCAGCTATCTTAGCTTCCACACCGTTCCAAAGTCACCCTCGTCCGCAGAAGGTTTTAAGGCCATAAGGCTAATGCCTATGCATTTTTCATGCATCTCTGGCTTTGCCTTTACGTAGAAAATTCATCACTGAATTTCCTAGCTAGCTGAGCAACCGTCATTGTCCAGGCATAAGCCTTGGACTTTGGCGTAGGCCGCACCAAGCCCTTGCAATTTCCTACGTTACCTCGCTTACCAACTCTTTATAACTTGATAGGAAGTATGAGCATCCACTTACTGGCATGCAACTAAGCCTCATCAAGTCTGGCCACAATCATCTCTTGCGTCGAGCTACCGAGCTTAGATGATATGAGGGGCCAACGTGCTGGACCGGCAATGCTGCAACTCATTGCGGCTACCTACGTACCATTCCCTACTCTAAAGGGATCAAGCACAGACCGTAGTTCATCCTCGAAGGGACAAGCAACTTAAGCCAACTCGTTTGCATGACTGTGGCCAAGCAATAGTGGTAATGGCCTAGTCCGTATAGGTCGTTCCGTCAAATACATCCAAGTGATGCATCATCGAGTCCGTGGAATGGCATGGTGATGCCTCAAAGATCATATGCTCCATTCGTAAGGCTGCGCGACTAAGAATGAGGCCTGAGCATCATTCATACCGTTCCGGCCAAGCTATGAAGCTTACTTGGTACATAGTCCGCATATGCACCTTCAACCAATTACCCCTCCCTATATATATGTCTTAATGGAATTTCTACAAGTATGAAAAGGGGAGCATATTGACATGCTTGCTTCACTATTCATGGCCGTTGCCATGAATTTCTGAATGACCGGCCAAGATGGTTGTACATTCAGTCCTGGCTCACATGCCAGTTCCACTGTCCGGTCATGTGGGCCGTCCACTGCCAACCCGATGTCCGGCCATGTTGGCCGTCCACTGCCAACCCGATGTCCGGCCATGTTGGCCGTCCACTTTCAAGGTCATCCACCCAACTGACCTAATGCATCATTTGATGCAAGATTGGCTCTTGGCTAATGTAGCTTCCAACCAATGCCATATTGTCCTTAGCCAATATGCATATGCGATGTGCCTTACTTGGCACCAGATATGGCCTAGGGCCAAATGCATCTCACCATGCAAAGGAAACTTTGGATGAAGCTTCATCACAAGCAAATGGCGCATCTTTTAGCATGCGCCATGCTAAAATACGGGGTGTTACATTGGTTGTTGTTTTTTTGTCTTGCAAGAGGATAACAACATGACGGTGCTTCACCCTTGGAAAGACGTGATGATTTGGTGAACAGGATGCGAAACTTGAGGTAACAACTTTGTTAGTTAATCGTTTTCCTGTTTAAGAAAAGCTTGATTTTATTTCTTATATTTATTGCTTTTGCTTAACAAAATTTCGGTACAATTGACGTTTATTCCATTATGTATGTATGGATGTGTGTGTGTGATTCAATTGTTTCCGGTTAAGAAAAACTATTGTTATCTTGTTTTATTGTTTGGTATCAATTATTTAGGCTTACGAAATTACGGCGCAATTGTGGTGCTTTAATGTCTATGTTATTCCAATTGCTTCCGGTTAAGATAAATAATTATGCAAGTTGATTTATTTGGTTTGTATGAATTGTTTATGGCTTAACAAAAGTGTTTTAGGATCAATTGTTTAGTCCAATTTGATTCCGGATAAGAGAAAATAAGTTAATTCTGATCTTAGTTAGACTTATCAAAGTGTAGGATTCAGTTATTCAAGTCTAACTGAATTCCTTAACAAGAAATGATAGTTAACTAACCTAGTACTTGTCTTGTTTAAAGTGAAAGGTCTAAGTTATTGATTCGAATAATTATAACCTGATGAGAAAAATAAAGTTAATTCTGATCTTTATTTTGATCTTATCGAACAAGCGGTTGTATTTTGTACAATCCGTTTAGCAAAGGAACTAAGGTGCTTAGTCGATTTTTGGTTTGCTAAACTATTAGGGAAAATTGCTTCGGGCAATTATTTCCTTGGTAACATATCAAAACAAAATTACTTTGTAGTTTCGGTTTTGATATTCGTTATCAAAAATGGTGTGTGGAACCCTCGTTCTTAACTCTTATAGGTTTGCAAGTCTATTTGAGATTTGTAAAATCCTTTCGGTTTGACCTTTATTTGCTCGAACCTTTGTCATTTTGTGACAAGAAGGGGGGGGAAATATATGGAGTAAACAAGTGATATTGGTAATTGGTATCACTAAAGGAAAGGACAATGGTGCTTAAACGTTATATCTAAAGAAAGAGTAAAGCATAGACTAAGGGGGAGTAGCATATCATATTGATAAGGAAAATAACAAAGATGTGTGGATTGTAAATCTACCTATCTTACCTTTAGGGGGAGTATTAGCTTGGTTATTATAATGTCAACAACGGCATTTGTGGATTGAATGTATACAAATTATTGTGTTGTTGAATTTGGGAATCAACCGTATGTATAATGAATTCTTGTAATTTGTTTATCCATATGATGTAAGAGTTGTATCACTAAAATTGACAAAGGGGGAGATTGTTAGAGCATAGCTCGGTTGAACTCACCAAGCGTTGGTATGTCAAGTTTGGTTGTCATATTTTAGTGAACCAAAACTCATTTAAAGAGTCGCTTGATTATGTACTAGAGTCAACTTCGTATAGGTTAGCTTGAAAGTATGGATATGAGACATTACAAGTATTACATGAAGACTTGAAGAAACGGAGAAGCAAGGAGCTACAACGACAACATCATCCTTCCTCTTGAGGTTAGTAATATTTGACTTGCACTGTTTCATTCCCTAACGTATCTTTCAAGTCGTACATATTGAAAACATAACTGCGAAGCTGTGAATGATTATACTCTAGTTAGACATAGCAATAAAGAATACAATACGAAGTATAACGCTTATCTTTTGAACTTCGTATATAAGACATCGACATAATCGTATGAATGCTATTGTGATTATGTGTATGGGTAAATGTGAAGATTTCATCCTAGGAAACAATATTTTACATTTGTTTAAAGGAAGTAGTTCATAAACTTGTTTTGTGAATCGAAAGGGAAATCGCTAGGCTTATTGGTATTTGTTATTCATTGCAAATATTTGGATTACCAATATGTATGATTAGTATAACTACTCATGACTTGTTTATGTTCTTGGTAAAACTATTCACAAGGCCTGACTGTTGTATTGGTATGACTTTTATTAGTGAAACCGATCTTAAGTAATCACCTGAGATGGTATGATCGATTTGTTGTTATTAGTATGACCAACTCTAGTCATTGAGGAACCGATCCTATGAAGAGGTGCGACCGATCACAAAGGGGATCGATCCTTGTAAGAGGTGCTTCTAGTTATTGGGAACCGATCCTATGAACATGTGCAACACGTTTTTAGATATTGGGAACCGATCCTATATACATGTGTAGCAAATACAAGTTAGATACCATATATATGTGGGAACCGATCCTAGTACCTAGTCAACCGAAATTTGGAAAGCTAGTGTGACTATTTCCAGTACTCACATAGAGGTAGAACCGAAACTTGTTTTGGTAGAACAGTGAAACCTATGAAGAACACTCAATCACATAGTTCTTGGAAGACAGATGAACCAATTCTAAACTTGTTTGGAAGTGTGGCAAATCGATTCCAAGATTGTAAATATGAAAAAGGATTTACAAAGTAAATATGTCGACATACTTTGAACATGTCCAGTAACTCTTATCATTTATTGTTCAAAGATATTCCTTAATAGCTAAAGGAGATTCCCAGATCGAAATAAATTGAGAATCTTTTAATTAAGGGTTTTAGTTTTATATGCTTTTATTTTCCAGTAAATAAATGCATATCTTTAGAAAGTTAAGATTGGTAATGTGCATTTACCAATTGATATTTTCTTTAGAGATTTCGGTTAATATTTGGACAAAACATTTCCAGGAATTATGAAAACCGAATCTGGGCGTTAATGCATATCTTGAGAATATTTTCGGTTTTGGAAATTTCTTGGTGTCCAAACTTCTTTGGTCTATAAATATTGAAGTTTGCATTTCAAGCAAACTAATCCTCAGAGCCAGCAAAACTACCTAGTTGTGTTGTTACTGGTGGAGCCGCCTATTCGAAGAGGAAAGTAACATAATTAGGCGAAATATCTTACGACCGCTCAGTTTAAAGACTTCTTTGGGATTGAGAAGCTTTATTAGTACCGTTGGTTGGAAACTAGATAATTACAATTTATTATTAGTTTTCGATTAATTTGATTGACTAACGGTGGTTGAACTTTGATTACACCTAGTTTGTTTATGCTTGAGAATCTTCTCTTCTGATATAAGATTCACTCAAAATAGATCGAAGTTTCGACGGGGATCTTTAGACTGTTTGTAGATCTAAAGACATCTTGTGATAATCCAACGTTAACAAACTTCGTTCTTTGTGTGATTGATCACAAGAGATTCAAGTTGATTGTGTGCATGTGTTTATTGAAGATCTAAGAAGATTTGAAGACAAAGAAGACTTTGAAGATTTCTGATTTGGGTTCATAATCTTTGGTGTGCACAATACTTGTTTCGACTGGAAAATGATCCAACTATAATCGGTTTATCCTTGTGGTAGGTTGGATTGATTACTTTTGTAGATCGGCATCAATATTATTCTTTGGATTTAGAATATTGATTGCATAGTCTTGACAATTACTTTGGTAGTTGTTGATAAGATTGATCTAAGGACCTGACAAAGGAGTTTATTGGGATAAACGGAAGAGCCTTTTGTCGAACTCATATCACTTGATTAAAAAAAGTTGTTACCGAACAGATTTGTTGTTCCTTTACTATTTGGAATACGGACCAAAGGAATTGTTCCAAGTACGTGACTTATTTATAAGTTGGAGGCGTGGGAATACAAACGGAACTAGGTGAACTATAGGTTTAGTTGCTTGGTCTCAACTATACAAAGTTGGTTTATTTTGTATAGCGGCTTAGTCCTGAGAGTATTCAATTATGGACAAGGTCCCGGGGTTTTTATGCATTTGCGGTTTCCTCGTTAAAAAAATCTTGTTGTGTCTTTTACTTTTCTATTTCCACAATTATAATTAGAAGTAAAATACACAAATGTTAATTCATATTTACTTGATAGCAATCCAAATTGTGTTTGGTTACGTCCGAACCTTTTATCAAGTAAACATACTTCGTTGTTGCATTGTCTCGATCTTGTATCCATAGTCAATCACACAAGTTATCTTGTTGTCATATTGTCTCGATCTCATATCCATAGGCGATCACACGAAGTGTGAACCGATTAGTTGTATTGTCTCGACTCAGTCCATAGACAATCACTTTCGTAGAAAGGACTTATAGGTGGAAATGTTTTAGATCGAGGTATATTTGGGTACCCTCGTCTTTTCATATTCTTTGATAATCAAGGTGATCCTAAACTGAAATATTGGAGAATCTTTGAATTAAGATTTTCAGATTATATGCTTTTGATTTTCCAGCAATTAAAACATATCTCCAGAAAAGATATATTAGTTAAGTGCTAAACTAATATTAGATATTTTCTAAAGAGAGATTTCGGAATTACAGTTTGGATATTAGTTGGAAATATGAAAACCGAAATTAGGTACTTTATTGCATATCTTGAGAATCTTTCGGTTTTGGAATATCCTTGTTGTCCAAAAAACCTTGGTCTATAAATAATGAAGTTTTTTTTTCTTACGAACTATCCTTAGCTAGGAAAACTTCATTGTTTCCGGCGGAGCTGACTACTAGTATTACTTGTAATACTATATCGGAGAGAAAAATACCATAATTAGGCGAAATCTCTTACATCCGCTCATTTAAAGAATTCTTTGGGATCAAAAAGCTTTAGCAAGTACCGTTCATGGGAAACTAGACAAGAGCATTGTTATTTAGTTTTCGATTATTGATTTGATTGACTAATGATTGTTGAAACTTTGATTTCACCTAGTTTGATTATTCTTGAAATCTTTCTCTTCTGACATAAGGTCACTCAAGCTAGATGAAAGTATCAACGAGATATTCACAACTGTTTTTTGATATGAAGACAACTTGTGATCATCCATTGTTAACAGACTTCGTTTTGTGCTTGATCGATCATAAGTTGCATCAAGTTTTTTTTGTGCAGGTACAATTGAAAGTTTGAAGACAGAAAAGATTTTTCTGATTGGTTTCGCATCTTATGGTATAACTTTAGGCACACATCTTGATTGGATGGGATCCGACTAATATCTAATTTATCTTTGATAGATTTGATCAAGTAGTTATATAGATCGACAACTATCATTTGGTAGTATTCTTCAATATCCGAAACTAAGAGTTGTGTATCAAGATTTGATTATTTGGATCTTGATTGATCTTACCCCAAAAAGGAGTTTACTTGTTTAAACGGAAGATCCTTTGTCAAAACTCAACCTTAAAGATTAATAGAGTGGTTACCAAACAACTTTGTTCCCTTACTGTTTGGAAGATGATCAAAAGGAGTTGAGTGTTTAAGAATTTACATCATAAAATCAACTCAAAATAGTGATTTATATCCTGGGATTCACGTGCTTTGGCCAAACGGTTGTAGGCGCAGGGATACTGAGAGAACTAAGTAACTAGGGTTAGATTACTTGGTCTCAACTATACGAAGTTGGATTTGTTCTTGTATAGCGGCTTAATTCTAAGAATATTCAAAACTGGACTAACTAGGTCGCGGGTTTTTTTTCATTTGCGGTTTCCTCGTTAACAAAATCTTGTTGCGTGATTTCTTTTTACTTTCCGTAATTATAATTGTTTTATTATAATTAAAAGTAAAATACACTACTACGTTAATCCAAGACACTTTATTGTGATCCTTTAGTATATCGGTTTAATACCGTAACTATTATGAAGTGTATACCTTGTTGACATATTATATCGACTTTGTTCATAGATGATCACACTTGGTATCAGACTTATAGGTTGAAACGAAATGATTGCGGTGTACTTGGATACCCTCGTCATTTCATATCAAACATTCAAATTCAACGATAACGAGGGAGAAAGATTGTGTTATGCGTATATCCAGGTAGACCATTTTGAAGATCTAGTGGTAAAATGACCTTTTTCTCGCATACCTTGTATTAGCTGATGCAAGCCAGTGAAATTACATGTAGTTATGAACAGAAATTGCAACTCCAATTGATCCGTCGAGCGTTATGGGAGGCATTATGTGCAATATCCATGATTTCAAAGTAGTTGTAGGTTGAATTCTACATTGGAAAAAAATAATAACCAAGACGAAATAACAATCCATTGAGTTGTGAATGTGTATTGTGATACAAAGAAACTTAAGCCATGGTATAAAGTGAAAAAAAATGTACTTATTTGTTCCACTTTGGAGGGAGTATTAAACTTTATCATAAAATTCAGATTGAAGAGCCAAAACAAATATCAAACGACGTCATACATTTCCTGTGGAATTCCAGCGTATCTCCCCAACTTTACGAAGCTCAATCATGTAAATAAAATGAGCAACTTCCAAAACCTGTAATACAATATTATAAAATAAAACTTTTTAACATATGACAATTAGAGATGGAAAACAGAAATTTTGTTTTCCGCCTCATCAAGATTAGACATCCATATAAGAACCTCAGTAGCAATAGATAGAAGGTTTTTTCGTCCGTTTTATCTGCTTGGAGCTTCATTTGTCATAAGAAAGAGACATCTGTTATACATAAATGTAACGAAGATTCATACTAACGAACTTTCAGGAACCCAAATAGCTCAGGAGGAAACAAAACCTCATTGTCAACCGACAAGGTCTTCAAAGAGTTTCATATGCAGGTTGCATACATGCTAAATGGATGCTCGGGTGAAAATATAGTGCTGACAGTTTTTCTCAAACATACGAGACTACATACCTCATTGATTTACTTATGACCACTTGTTCCCGTGGGATTTTAGTTGGATAATTCGTCGGTTCTTGGGGCTTACCTATAGAGTAATATTTTGAGCTAGCCTCTTGCGACCACCATACCTAATACACGCAATATATAATCTCGCTATCATCCCTTAGTTGATTATAGAGATTAAAGTGGAATGTATAATTTACATACTTTAACGACATCAATATTATAAAATTATTGGAAAACTGTAACAGTTACCCTATTGTAGGAAATAGCTAATAATATATGAAAGGTTACAATTAAAAATAACCAAATCTAATAACACGTATTAAAGCCTAATATTGAATTTGCATTATTTTGACGTTATCACAGACATCTCATGTCCACCAAAATTGTATAATGGTGTTATTGTAATTTAACAACAACCATAAGGTTTGGTGTATTCCATTAAGATTTTTGTTAGAGGGAGAGCAAAAAGTGATCCGAGGAGAGCGAAAATCGTTATCGACTCAATAACTAGGCCGATTCTTCTAGCGAGTCAAGTTTTATTTTTTTCAAACCAAAGATACCCCTCTTATTTATCTGCACATACTAAACTCGCTCAACCTATCTAATTTAACCTAATTTAACTCAAGTTGTTGCAAAAGGAAAATCTAAGAGAATAAATTTTATTGTTCTTATCATCGACAAACCAAAAAACATGCCAAACATGCCGATCAATAGATTGTTCTACGGAAGACTTTTAATACTTGATCTTTTTTGACCGTGCTAAAAAGTTTATCCTAGGGGATTTGTTTTGTTTGCTGGGGACTTTTTTTTTGATAAGAAGATATTATATATTAATTAAGCAATATAGCACAACAAATCTACAATTTCATTTTCATTTTTTGTAATAACATTAGAAAGGATACTTTCTTTCGAATTTGTTGATGCATATGCTTCGAAACGTACTGTAGTCTTCTTATTCTTGCTTCCTTAGTTATTAAATCCGCTGCTGAATTAAATTCTCTGTTGATGAATTTTAGTCTAGCTTGAGGAAGTTTTTCAAGAATGGATATTGCTTCTTCTAATGTATTCTCTGTTGTCCAGTCGACTGTCGCATTTTTGTTGTTAATGCAGTCTGATAAGGTCTTACAATCCGTAGCAATAATAACAGTAGAAAGAATATTGTTTTCTAGCCATTTTAGCGCCTTTACAACTGCTTTTGATTCCGCATGTAAAGCCGAAGAAGCCCAGTCCGAACCTGCAGAAATATGCATAAAAGCTTCTTGTTCTACAGAGAAGAGAATGAAAGCATAGCCCATAGAGAAATTTTCTTTGTTAAATGAGGCATCTGAGAAAATTATCCAGTCTGATGAGAAATTGTTCCATCTATCAGTAGGAACTCCTTTATTTCTGTTTGCTCCCTGTAAATTTTCCTTGTTGATCGGCTGATCTTGTATAAACTTCTTAATTTGTTGGATTAGAGAGTATGGGTCTGGGTTCGTTTTCTGAAATAGAACTTCACATCTATATTTCCAAAGAAACCACGTTACTGTTGCTATTTGATCACTAATATTGGAGTATTTATTATTAGAAGTCCAGTTCTCAACCCACTCCACAATAGAATCTGTATTGATTTGTGTGTTGATTGTATCCAAATCGCAGCCAAACCAGATAGCTCTAGTGAAAGGGCATTTTCCGAAAAGATGGTTTTCTGTTTCCGCCTCTTGCATATTACATAGGGGGCACTCCGAGGATATATCCGGATTATGAGCTGCTAATCTGCTATTTGTTGGAAGCGCTTTTTGGATCAGTTTCCAAATAAATAGTCGAATTCTAGGAATTGACTTCAAACTCCAAATGTTTTTCCATGGAAAAGTGATATTTTCTTTATCGTTATTATTTTGACTAATCAGAAAGTTGTATATGTTTTTAACCGTGAACTCTCCCGAATTATGGTGTTCCCATCTGATTCTGTCTCTACTTTCTTTATTTGGGGAAATTGTTAAAATTCTTTCTTTTATTTCTGGCAAGAAATAGTCATCGATTTTTCCAATGTCCCAGTCCCCATTTGAATTAAGAAGCTCATGGACCTTTTGAGGTAATTGATCTTCCCTGTTGTTTGGTGGGGTTAATGAATTTATACTAGGTATCCATTTGTCTTCCCAAATTCTTGTACTTTCTCCATTTTTCACTTGCCACCTGTAATTTCCTTTTAGAACACTGAGACCCTTTTGAATGCTTGTCCAGATCCACGAGAGTTCATAATTTCTTGTCGGTTGAAAAGGATTTGATCCATGAAAGTACTTTGCTTCTAACAGTTTCACCCATAATTGTTCCTTTTCTGACATCACTCTACTAGCTAATTTTGTTAAGAAAGCAATATTGAAATTATGGGGATTCTTAATTCCTAATCCACCTTGCGATTTTGGCTTGCACATTCCTCTCCACGCTTTAATATATCCAACTTTTGATTTTGACTTATCTTTGTTCCACCAAAAATCTCTCTGGATTTTGTCTAATTTATCTAGAGTATCTTTTGGAAGAGCAATAATCTGCATTTGGTAAGTTGGATAAGATTGAAGTATTGATTGTATTAAGACTGTTCTCCCCGCTTGAGAAAGCAATTTAGATTTCCACCCTTGCAGAGTATTGTAGTATCGCTTTAGTAAGGGCTCAAAATTTTCTTTCCTGTTTTTGCCGAAGAATAGCAGGGTGCCAAGATACCTGTCTTGCTTTGTCAACAAAGGGACATTAAGAATTTTTGCTATTATCTTTGCATGTTTTGGGTGAATTTTTAGGCTGAAGTAAATTCCCGATTTCTGAAGATTCACCATTTGACCCGTGATTTCAACAAAGAGAGATAAGATGTCTAATAGGTTTTTGGGTTCTCCTAGATCTGCCTTGGTGAAAAGAAAACAGTCGTCTGTGAAGAAAAGGTGGGAAATAGTAGGTGAATGTTAGTTTATTGTAATTCCCGAAATTTTCTTTTCAGCTGTTGCTTTTTCAAGGAGCCTTGAGAGGACTTCCATGCAGATAAGAAAGAGGTAGGGGGATAAAGGATCTCCTTGTCTTAGACCTCTCGAGGTGGAAAATTTTGGGCCTGGAGAACCATTTAGGAGGATAGAGTAGGAAGTTGTGGATATGCATTGATATATTAGATTAATCCATCTGTCACTAAAACCAAAAGAAGAAAAAGCATTTTTTATGAAGGCCCACTCCACTCTATCGAAAGCTTTTGATAAATCAATCTTCAGGGCTAGATATCCTTTTTTCTTCTTAGATGTTTTCATTGAGTGTATCAACTCATGGGCTATAATGATATTATCCGTTATTTGTCTTCCCGGGAGAAAAGTTGTTGGGGACTTGCTAAGATACAATACGGGTGACGAGAGAAAAGACAAAACTCAAAAGCCTAGAGATTTCTGAAAATGACCCTAGTTTTAGATTTTAGCTTATTTTATGCATATATCAGTTTTGTAGTGATTTCTCATAAGGAACGCCTAATGGAATCATAATTTTTTAGAGAGATAGTGTTGATTAATCAATTGATATTTCATGTTTGATTTGCATTTCCGGGTTTAAAAATTGTGAAAGATAAGGCAGAATGAGAAGTAATTTCGATCAATTTGTGATGGTGTTTCTGATTTCTTAAACTTTTTGTCCGGTTAACAGTTGGATTTGGCAGGCCGTGTGTGAACAAGGGTACTATGGTCCTAGTCAAAACAAATTATTGAATCGACCTAGTTAACGAGTTGCCAACGATTTTTGCTCTCCTCGGATCACTTATTGCTCTCCCTCTAACAAAAGTCTTCCATTAATACCCAACAATATAAACTGGACAAGGACTATAGCTAATACAAATTTTCCAACAAGCGATGTGGGATGTGAGGGAAATAAGTTATGTTTGATGGATGTATAGTATGAAGAACAAATCACATAAATTTTTCTTTATCAAAATAAAAAAAAAACAAGAAGAAGGATTTCAAAGCACAATCTTTAAATTAATTGTTAAAGGGTTTCTAGTTCATGTTTTAAAATCAATCAACTATTTTATCTGCAGATAATGGAACTCATCACTGTTCTAGTTTAGGGTCATAAGTCAGATACCCTAGACTAAATTTCACAAGAGTATCACATAATTTTCAAATCAGCAAAATGATTAAAATTGTATGAAACCCAGAAATTAGGAAAATAATACAAACTGACAAATTTCTATAAGATTTCATCTCCACATCCAATGAAAAAAAATGATTCAAATAATGGAAATTTGGAAAAAAAATCGTAAAAATAAGAGAAAATTTAATATTACATACCTTGATTATAGTCGGTTGTAACCCATCAATCGTAAGCCATCACTGATCTTTGGAGTGCAGTAATTAGTATAATATGTGGCTCAAAAGCTCAGGAGTATCGATGACAACGATAAGAAAAGAAAAAACCAAATCGATGAGACTTGAAAAGTTGCATCACAATCGCCTATGTAAAGGAATTTCAATCTTTTTCCCCTTAAATTCGTAATGAGATAGATGGGTTTTCGTCATCCCTTAGAACACTATAAAGAGAGCTTTACAATTTTAGAACATGGTTTAGGGGGAAATTGTACGAAGATGAAGTGAAAAGATAAACATATTACTACACGTAGATCGATGAGAAGCAAGAAGCTACCTCTAGGATAAGAAAGAAGTCGAGATTTTTGCTTCGTTTGGAAGCCGCTTCTTTGCTTTTAGAACATCAACCCGTAATTTTTGACCTTTTGACTTTTAGAAGTCGAAAAGTTACTTCTACTTGCCCCATCCAAACAGGCTATAAATAGTGGCAACTTATAAATTTACCGATATGTAACATAAATACATAGATCTTATTACCATCCAATAGATAAACTGGCAAAGTTTGCTCGTAAACGCATGTGTAATATAATGTGGTCCGAATCTCCTCCTAATTTCATTAGGAAATAGCTTCTGCAAGACAATTACAAAAGCTAACTATGTAAAATACTATCTTATGAATGTGAATTTACTTGTTTTCTTTTGGTAATCACTATGCAATGTTGTTAGCTTCAACTTCTGTCTTTCATTAATGGTTGTGGATACCATTCTAATGGTTTTTTCTTCAAAAGTTTATAACTTGTTTTTTATAGTTGATTTTTAATTCGTTCCTCTAGCAGTCTATGCAGTCTCTGCATATCATTTCCCTAGTGAATCTCTCATTGAACTGAATCTTTCTGATGGCTTTCTAATCTTTGTGCAGGTCTCCTGACATATTTGTGGGATCCAGTGGTGCTATTATATTCAATATGTGGTATGTCCATGGTTCAAAAACAGTGGTGTTCAACAGATTACAGCTTGCAGCAGTGGTGCTAGCTATTATCTCTGTGATGGTACTTATCAGTAGTATAGATCTAGGATTTCCCTTAGAACAAAATTGCAAGTACATTCCCCAAAAAACCCAACATTATCTTCATTCTCAAACAATACCCAGTCAACCACCCCCCTTTTCAATTTTTTCAAATTCAAAAAATTCCTTCTAAACAATTCCGTATAATTTGCCATAAAATAAGTTGTAACCATATTTGGAGTTATACTTTCCACAGTGAACCCTTTATCCTAGCAACAAAAATATACTGTTAATTACTATACAAAAATTTTATCCTTCAATTTAGGATCGGTTCTTATCATCGAAGGAAAGTCTTCACACAAGGACAAACCTATATGTTAAATACTGTTGAGAATCCTCAAAACCCTACTTGCGCTTTTGTAAATCTTATAGGAAAATTATTGATGGCTCAAAACTCAGAAAACCCAATCAATCTACTATCAAGGCAACTTAGAATGGCAAACATCGAGCTACCAACAACAAAAAGAATTGTTGGTGCTGCACAAGTGGTCCAAGATGCTGCGGATGAATGGACTTTTGGAATACTGGGAAAACTAATGTGGAAACACAAAATAGACATGAGGACAATCAGGCAAGAGATAAACTCATTATGGAGGAACTACTAAAACAAGTAGATAAGAGTGATGGGTCAAAACCTAATGCTTGTACGTCTGAACTCAGAAGGGGAGAGGGATGAAGTTATCAAAAATGGCCCATGGTTTGTAGGTGAAGCTCTTTTTGTTGTTGAGAAATATACAAATGGTACCCCTGTAGCTGATTACAAGTTCACCCATCAAGTTTTCACAGTGCAATTTAAGTACTTGAAACTAGAACACCTCAACAGTCTAGTGGTAGATGAGGCGATATGATTTATGGGTAAGAAGGTATCTACACATCCTCCGAACTGTAGACCCGGATATGGCAACACAGTCAAGGCCAGAATAGAGATGAAACTCAATGAACCTTTACACAGAGGTGGATGGTGGAATACTGCCACCAATGAAAAGGTTTGGATCAAATATCATTGGGAGTTGCAACCAAAAAATATTTGTCCAAAATATTTCGTTATTGACCATGATGATAATAAATACATGCATTGGTCTCATCTCTTATACCTAGACAGCTTGACAGGAGAAGAATATGCAGAATATCTGAGGGATGAAGCTGAAGTCTATGAAGGAAATGATGGATAACGTTGTATGGATGCAAATGTGACGTTTTTTGAGGAAGGATCAGAAGAGACTAATGAAGAACTGCGTCAAACTAAGAGGATGCGAAATTCTGAGCTCAACAATGTACCTTCCATGAACCCCCACAATATACACATCCAACCACCAAATGCTAGGGAGAATAACACTGCTACTGATATGAATAATCGCAACATTTCGATGATAGAAGCTAATGACTCAGGACATACCACTGCTGAAACCACAAATATCAATCAGGATCAGGCCATGCAGGTAAAACCAAATATTTTCCATCAAGAAACCTTCTACGTAACTCTTTTTATTGTTTTTATTTATCCTACTTTGATTTTTAGCTTTGAGTCTCTTTCCAATAATATGTGGATAATATCCTAGAATTGCAATGGCTATGCAGCCAAAGACACAAAAAATTATTTGTTAGATATTAACAAACGTCTTAATCCGGATATCATATTTCTACAAGAAACCAAAATCGATTCTGATAAGATTCTACAACATGTTAGACCCCTAGGATTTCCCAATATCTCCTATGTACCCTCAGTAGGAAGGGCTAGGGGTATCTGCCTCTTGTGAAAAGATGGATTCCAACTCCAAATTGTTCACCAAGATAAAAATATGTTCCACTGTCTAGTTAGAACTGATCTTGCTAAGCCATTTTGGCTTTTGTCTTGTGTTTATGGTTCTCCATATCCACAGGAAAAAAGATCTCAATGAAACTTTATTAAAACTGTTTGTGATACTTACAATATAGATACACCATGGATCCTGTTAGGAGACCTAAATATAACTATGCATGCTGTGGAGAGAGCTAATAGTTCTGGATCCTCTTCAAGAACTTCTAAAGTTGTTCAGCTTATTCAGGAAACTAGTTTATCTGATCTAGGATTTCATGGTAGTCCTTACACTTGGACTAGCGGGAAAATGGAACAGGGAGAATAAAATCTAGACTTGATAGAGCACTCATGAATCCAGACTGGTTATTGTTTTTCCCTGATACTATTTTAAAATACCTACCTATTTTAGGTTTTGATCATTGTCCAATATTCCTTGACTTATACCCAAATTAAATTGTCAAAAGTAGGAACTGGAAGTTCTTTGAATGTTGTCTTAGGGAATCATCTTGTAAGAATCAGATATAAACATCTTGGTCATCTACAGTGCAAGGTTCAGCTGCCTATCATTTGGATAAAAACTAGATACCACCAGGAGAGACCTATCCAAATGGAATAGAGAATCTTTTGGTAATATTCATGATAAACTTAATTGTCTTCTAAATGAACTAACCCTCTTGCAGCAGTCGCCGAACAATGAAGATACAATTATTGAGATCAGAAGGGTAGAGAATGAATGGCATTCACGAGAAGAGGAATTCTACAGGCAAAAATCAAGGGATACAATGTTTCATGAAGTGGATCAGAATACTAAATACTTTCACCAACATACAAACAAAAGAAGATCAAGGAATCGCATCGAGTCACTTCTCAAACCTAATGACAGTTGGGTTTCTGGCATAGAGCATTCAGAAACAGTCCTTACTTCTCACTTCACAAATATTATGAGTACAACCAATCCTGAGTACAATGAAGACCTCTTCAGCATACTCCCAAAGTGTATCACTAATGAAGAAAATATTGCCCTTACACGCATACCGCATGAAGAGGAGATATACACAGCATTAAGAAGCATGCATCCATGGAAAGCACCGGGACTAGAAGACTTTCCACCGGGATTTTTTCAATCTCAATGGAGTACAACGAAAGAAGATTTAATTCAGATGGTGCAAAGTTTCTTCATACATGGAAGAATGCTCATGAAAATGAACAAGACCAATCTCTGCCTCATACCAAAAGTACAACTACCACAAGCACCAGGAGATTACAGACCAATCACATTATGCAACACAACATACAAGCTCATAACAAATATCATGGCACTAAGGCTTAAACCAATGATGGGGAAACTGACAGGCTGCATACGTGCCTGGGAGGCTGATTGGTGACAACATTACCCTTGCACATGAACTTATCCATTGTATGAGGAGGAAAAAAACAAAAAAAGGCTATATGGCACTAAAATTAGATATGTCAAAGGCCTTTGATTGTGTTGAATGGGCTTTTCTACGTAGAGTTATGGAGGGCTGTGGTTTTGCAGATCATTTCTGCAATCTTATACAAGAGTGTGTTAGTACAACAGAGATCCAAGTTTTGCTCAATGGCTCACCATGTAAGACTTTCAAACCAAGTAGAGGGATACGGCAGGGTGACCCTCTTTCACCCTATCTATTTCTACTAACAATGGAAATGTTCACCAGATAATTAGCAAAGGCTGAAGCTGAAAAGAAAATCCAAGGAATCAAGATTGCGAGGAATGCACCACCAGTTTCGCACTTACTCTTTGCAGATGATTTCCTGCTCTTCGTGAAGGCGGATCTCCACAATGCTGATAATCTCCTACAAATAATAAAAGATTTTGGTTTGATTTCTGGTCAGCAAATTAATTTCCAAAAATCTGCGGTTTTCTTCTCAAAGCATTTACACTCAAGATTTTGCAGGATTTTACTAAGGAGATTGAAGATGAGGAAAATGTCACTTGATGAACAGTATTTGGGAATACCTCTATTCCTAAACAGGAAAAAAAAACAACTTCCTTCTCATCTCTGGTTAAAGGCATGAACACAAGATTATTGAAGTGGAATGGTAAATTTCTCACTCAATCAGGAAGATCAATAACGGTGAAACATGTACTCAATGCCATGCCGCCTCACCAAATGGGAGTTCTTAAAATTCCAAAGAAGATGATAAGAGAAATGGATAAAGTTCAAAGACGATTCTGGTGGAAGAAACAAGATGGGAAAGGGGTTTACTTCATCTCACGGGACAAGATAAAAACTCATAAAGAAAATGGAGGATTAGGTTTTCGTGACTTGGAGTGCTTCAACAAAGCTTTATTGGCAAAGTCAGTGTGGAGACTATGTCATAACTCTCAACAACTATGGGCAAAGGCTTTAAAGGCAAGAAATTTCCCAGACAAATCGATTCTACATTCAAAGAAGAAAAAGAACTCCACATGGGCATGGCAGAGCATTCAATGGGAAGTTCAGTTCGTGCACAAATATAGTTTCTGGGTTTTAGGGGATGGAACACGAATCCTAACATGGAAGGATAACCGGATACTAGGAGAACAAGCACGACCAGTCACAATAGCAGATTTTGATTTGGCAGTTCAATATAGTAAAGTCAGTGACCTCATTGATAGAGAAACAAACACTTGGAAAGCTGCAGTTCTTCAACAAATCTTCTCACCTGAAGTTGTCCAGAAAATTATGTGTATGAGAATCCCTATGCACTCTTCAGACAGGTTGATTTGGACCCTTACTCGCAGTGGAAAATTCACGGTTAAGTCTGCATACAAAAAATTAGTTGAACTCAAATCAAATACGACAGATACCTATGATGCAGAAATGGAAGCTTTCTGGAAGCAACTGTGGAAGCTCAATACTTTACCAAGAATTAAAACTTTCATCTGGAAGTGTGTACATGACATTATGCCATCAAGTGAGCGTATGGGGAGAGTAAAACAATACACAAAAGAACTCTGCAGTATATGCCATCAGTACATAGAAATAATTAAACATATCGTCTGGAATTGTGCTTTTGCTCGAGTTGTATGGACCTCCATCCCAGGAGCAAGAAGAAGTATGTCAGATGCGAACCAAAGTGTGGCTCAGTGGATCAAAAGTTGGTTCACAAATGATTTTCACAATCTGGATAGAGACTGGATAGTTAAGATGGCAAATGCCTGCTGGGAGATATGGAAAGAGCGATGCAAAAGTGTCTTTGATGGCAAAAAACCCAATCTGGTGGAGGTTATACGAAGCATACAGTATCTCAATAACATGACAGGCGCAGGAATGATTAAAAAACAAGTTGATGTAGAAAATAGTTACAGTAGAACTACTATGATATCTTCCTCTTGGCTACCTCCTACTGCACCTTCTTACTCGGTCTTTTATGACGCTTCTTTTAAAAAAGTTCTATGTATTGCACATACTGGCATTGGACTAATTCTTCGTGACTCTACAGGTACCTTTGAACGGGGATGTTGCATCTATGATCGTGGACATCTAGACTCGGAGCATGCAGAGGTGGAAGGACTGTTGCAAGCTATCCGATGGGGAGACGAACTCAACATTCAACATGTTTGCATTGAGCTTGATGCACAGAACGTAGTAGTAGCAGCAAATGGAGACTACAACAGAGTTAGGTGGGAACTGCAGACTCTCATCCTAGACATTATTGGTTTTTTAAGCAAGCACCCATACTGGGCTTGCAAGTTTATTAGTAGGAAGAAAAATAAACCAGCAGATAAGCTGGCTAAACATTCTAGAAATTTTCAAATTAGTAGCACCTGGATTCACTATCCACCAAGTTTCCTTTTCGAAGCTTTAAGCGTTGACATAGCTTGTGTAACAGATTCCAGTTCTTAATAAAATTCATCTCTTTGCATCAAAAAAAAAAAAATTACTTTAAAAAAAGAAGAAAAAAAAAAGTTACCGGAATTATCCAAGGTGGTGGCGAGGCTACAAACTGTAAGGTTATTTTGGGTAATCCATAAAAAAGCGGACTCATAGATAGAAAGACTTAAAATGTTGCCCCCATCACACTCTCACTCACCCGCTGAAGAAAAAAATAGAAGAAGAAGAAGAAGAAGAAGAAGAAGAAGAAGAAGAAGGACGATGTCAAGCTTCTTGCCAGACGGCATCATCGAGAACATATTCACAAGGTTACCTGTTAAATCAATTTCGAGATTTAGGTGTATTTCTAAATATTGGTGTCTTTTATTTCGAAACCCTAATTTTATCAAAAACCATCTCAACCATGCTGTTATCATGAATAAGTTCAAAATCCTAGTTGCCAGGAGAAGAATTAATGCTCATGAAGATACAGAGCCTTTTATCTCTACTATAGATAACGATGTTCTATCATCGTTACCATCAACATCATCACCATTCTCAGGTCATACTCTTAATATTGATTATCCATTTATGTCTCGAGAAGTTCTGCACGGAATTGTAGGTTCTTCTAATGGTTTGGTTTGCATAAAAACGGAACCATTAACATATTTCACAATCCAAACCCAGGGTATTTATATTTGGAACCCGGCTACTCGAGAATATAAACCGGTAAAAGTACCTTCTTCACATCCTTTTGAAATTTCCAATGGGTTTGGTTTTGATAGCAAGAATGATGACTATAAGGTATTAAGAATTGTGAGGCATAAGTTTGATGATAATGATTCTGAAGCTAGTGTTTACTCATTAGCTTCAAATTCATGGAAGAGTCTTGGTTTAATTCCTTACAAGTTACCTCGGATGGGTAAGGGGCTTCATCTTAATGGTGTTCTTCATTGGATTGCTGATGGTCCTTATACCGATCTTAATGGTGTTCTTCATTGGATTGCTGATGGTCCTTGTACCGGCCGATTCATGCCTGATGTGGTTGTTTGTTTTGACATTTCTGATGAGACATTCCATCATGTGCCATTTCCTAAGGTAAAGGAAAGTGAGGATGGATACGCTCAGGGATTACTCAGTTCTAGGTGTTTGGGAAGGGAAACTTTGCTTACTTTGCATGTATGGAAATGAGGAAGCTTATATATTTTCGCACATGAATGTGTGGACAATGATGGATAACGAGTGGAGTAAGCATTTGAAGATTACTGCACAGATGACAGAGCTGTATGAAAGCAGACCAATTCAAACCTTACATAATGGTGAGATCCTATTTGAATGCGACATGACGGAGGAAGAGGACATTGATTTAATATCATATGACCCTAATCTTGATAGAGCTAGAACTCTGAAGATACATGGTTTCCCTAAAGAGGATATGGAGCCTTATATTGAGACCTTAGTAGCTCTCAACTCCAGTACATATGTTGGGCAACACCAAAGAAGTAAAACAAAAAAGAGAAGAAACAGATAATGATGACCGGTGCTGATCAGAATTTATGAACCAAAAAGTAAGGGAGTAGAATAGTGTGATGGTGTCAATCCTTTTCATCTTTTTGCACTAATATGGTAGAATATGCGGGAGGTTACTTGTTATATGTAGCAATGGTTTTTTTGGTGGTGATACAACAACATTTTGGTAAATTCTAAACAAACTAAGTTCTGTGCACTTTACTTATTTGGTGTTGGAATCTTTGTGTGTGACTAAATGTAGAAACCATGCATCATATGTATTTTTCTTTATCAGCTTGAAGTCGTGTGTTTTCAAGTATTTTTTATTAGTTTTTGGAATGTTTGTATGCAAGTAAACAAACCAAGCATCACATATGTTATCTTTTATCAACTCGATTAAAATCCTCTCTCATTTAGCAATCATCTGTTTGTTTGTTTGTGTATTACCTCTTATATCTCATATAAGGGAGCAGTCATATTAATGCTTTTTGTAGCGTGGCCAAATTGTTGCGTGAGCAACTTGTAGTTTCTTGAGGTCGGACGATTATTTTAAGCTAGGCACGTCTATTCAAGCTTACTAATGCTCAATAGCTCCCGGCGTTTATATTCTGTGCACACTTTTAGAAGAAAACATATTAACTAGTTTACCTTGAATATACTACTGCTTAACCCTAATCTACGCAATGTCAAGTCGGTATATAAAAACTCATGCCATAGAAAAAGGTTGAATGGGACACAATCTGGTAGTTGTAATACCTAAGAGTAAGATTATTAATTCAGAAACTCATGAGTGGATGTTTGTTTACTCATGAAGGCTAGAATCAGGGTGAATTGTCCAGTTGACTCTCTGTTGTTTACTATATCAAACTGAAACTGGTGATTTTTTTTCCTTGATGTGGTTTTGCTATTGCCATTTGGAGGGGGCTAGCCTTATTCATCTGCTCATAGATAATAGAATTTTGAAACTTAAGTTTGGTATTGACAATTAAAAGATTAGCATATTGTCTCCACGTATGTTTGCCTGGGGTGTCGTCGAGGTGCCTCAGTGTGCCCACTTTTTTGCCTTGGAATCTAGAAAAAGGGTGCCTCTTTGATTTTATCTGGTATTGGTATATTTGTACTGGCTGTTTATTTTTATATGTAAATTGGTTACTTAGGCGATTGAAGTAAATTTTACTTGATTTTGCTTTGTGCCTTCAACCGGACAACTTTGCAGTCTCATTTAGTTATGGTTATTTGGTTCATATGGAAGCATAGATGCAAGCGTTATCTTTGCTCATGATACCCAAAAATGAAACAAAGATCAGCAAGATAGGATAATTAGTGGCAGGGAGAAATAAACTCCTCCCTGGTGTGGAAAAACAACCTATACTAGTAACAAAAAGGTATCCCGTCGCCAATTGGTCTAATAGCATTTACCAGTTGAGCACTTGAAAAGCTATACTCAGGTTTAGGAATGTCCTTATCTCACTGCTTGCTTCGGACCTAGTGTAATTATCAAAACAGATGTTTGCTACTGCATTGCATTGCATGGGTTAATATGAAGGATAGAATAAAAGTTGATAAATGTTGTCATGGTAGTGAGATTGAATATATATATATTTTTTTTATAAAGAGAATGATTTTATTGCTCAAGTAGAAGAAGCGTTAATGTCTCTTTCCAGGAGATTACAAATATCCTCAGAGAAGTTATTTAAAAGGTTTATATGAGTAGCTGATTCTCTAACAGATCTTGCAACTGCATCAGCTACTCTATTATCATCTCTAGTAACAAAGGAAAACCTACAATGATTAAAACTGGTACTGACTCTTAATCTGCTTCAGAATGCTCCTATTCTCCCACTGAATAAGAAGAAAATTGTCAGTGATTGATTGAACTACTAGCTTTGCATCAGCTTCTATGTGAATACTTGTGAACTGCTTTTCTCGAGCCCACAGCAGAGCTTCTCGAATAGCCATGCACTCTCCAGCCTCCGGACTTAGTGCTCCATCTGAGTAGAATCCTCTGATCCCTTCACAGGTTCCCGCATGAGTGCGTAAGACAATGCCAGTGCCAAGCGTGAAATCATCACTTCATAGTTTTATTTATTTGTTCTAGATTAGCTAAGTGACATGATAACTTAAGGTCTTAAGAATTAAAGTTCTGTTTTCAGTAGTGAATGAAATCCACCAACCTCCAAAAACAGTGTAACCTGTTTTCACTGTCAAGATACCATTACTTTTGGAGAAGTCTTAGTTGGTGATGTCTTTTCTTTAGCATCCAGGAGAAGTCTTAGTTGGTGATGTCTTTTCTTTTAGCAGCCAAGTTGTTACTACTGATACATGAAAATATGAGCTCTGTCAAGAGGAGAGTATACCATTTCAAGAAGCGTTCAGTTTTCATAAGTACATCCACTTGATTTTGTTTGATTATGTACCTGAATATATCCTGTATTGCTTATCTTTGATTGTAATTTCTCCTACTGCTGCAAATTCAAGGGGTAGTTTTTGTTTCGTCGGTAGATGGGAATCCAGATCTTTCCATGGAGAAATTGCATTAATGGAGGCAATTCAGATTTCAGGCAAGAAATGAACCAACTACCAAGGTATGTGCAGGTTCAGTAGTTGAATCTTTTCTCTATTATTTAGATGTGCAATCCCGTAAGAGATTTTACTTGGTTTTCAGTGAAAAAGTTGTAAACATGAATCTGCTATGTATAACTAATACTGTAATATCTTGAGCTTAAATTATTTTGTGGGAAAACTATGAATGGATGTTTACCGTACTGGGGCAATTGTCCCAGTTAACAGTATGTGTAGCAAAAACTGCATCCAAAGTGTAGTTTAAGTCTGCGTAGCACTTGAGGATTACATGTAGGGTTAGCTAGAGACAATATTTGGCCAATTTTTGGACAATACTTGGTGCCTTGTGGTCCAGTTGTATGTTTATGGCCAATGCTAGAGACATTATTTGGGTTAGGTTCGATTTGGCGGAGCACATTATCCTTTACACATGTATTAATCACTGCACACGTGTCAGCTCTGGATCTTGTAGCATCTTCCTGCTCTAGTGTGTTTTTGGACCACTCCTAAATCCAATTTGTATTGCGCCAGAAAATGATGTTGCTTGATATGACTCGTGCCTGATGTTTAAGTAACATCCATTTACATAATCCATGAAATTTTAAAGCTTTTTGCAACAAATTACAATACGAAGTGATCAAAATTGTTAAAGTTGCAGCATTTTAGGAAAATTTGGGGCAATTTTGAAATTACTTTGTATGAATGAAAATGCAGCAGCTGACTGGACATGTTAAATCAGTGAAACAACTTTGTGGGACTTCAAGATTCTACCATTTCATTTCAATCTATATTTTAGTTTTTCTTTTGATAAACTTCATTGCGTAGTCTTCAATAATGGCGATAGAGCAGCTGAACACTGATACTTGTTTGCGGGTTTGTGGTTTTAGCTATGGTGAAATTAGTGTTTGTATGATAGTGCTGTGATGGTAGACTGGTGATGACAATGCAAATGCAGAACTGTTGTTGTTGGTGGTGAGTGGTGAACTTGTACTTTTGGAGTGTTGGTCGTGGGTGTGCTCGAGGAGTGATAAATCGGAAGAAGGATGCACCAAAAAAGATAGAGAACGAGGAAGAGAGGCGGGTGGTATTCGAGAGGCTTCGTAAGGAACTCTTGGAAGAAGCTGCTGCTATTAGTGGAGAGACCGAAGCAGATATTGACTTCCTTGGTTTCACCCCTGATGGCAACACTTACAATTTCTGTAGTTCCTCTGATGGTGCATATGTTAGCTGCAAATCAGATGACACCAGAAGTGGGAAATGAAAGTGAAGATGATGATGAAGAAGAAGAGAGGACTGATGGATTTTGGTGGGACAACAAAAACATGGACAAACATGATACTCCAGAGAAGGTGGAGGCTGTGAAGAAGGCATTGCTTGAAGTAAAAAAAGAAGTTAGCGAGAAGAGACAGAAACTAGCGTCAGGTTCAACTGGCCAACAACAGCAGCTATTCCATCTTACAAGCATTGCAAACTTCATTGGTTGTCTAACTTGGAATTTTGTTTGAAGACTGAGTTGAGATTATTCCTTATTCACGGGGTTATTATCTTGACTTATCATGTGTGTAATAAGGTGGTGTGGCTTGCTTTTGTAAGTGAAGCATTTATCCTTTGTTCTCCTTTTCTACGCGGTGCATTTGACATTAGAGACGTACATTTCATCGTTTTATGTGTCTATTATCTGTGTTAAGAGGAATGTGGTGCTTCTTATTATGCCGACGAGATTCTAGTCACTGGTAGTGTGACTGGTATCAGCCAATGACTTTCTTCAGTGACACGTCAGTTCTTTATTTGTTCCATAGTGAGTTAAGAAGAGCGGAAAGTCGAAGATAACTGTTCTGTTCTATGCAACATTGTGCATTTGTTGTTTCACTATACACTATACACTATGTAAAGTGAGGGAAATATCCCGCCAAACCAAAACATTTTCCTTCCATCTTTTGATTTTAGCTTCAAAAATTCAATAATGGTGAGTGATTATTTGATTTCTGATTGTTAACTTAGATCCAGAATAAGTAGATCTCGTAATTGTCTAACCTACTGTTTTTTCTTTTCTGTTGTTTTTCTAGTTGAAATCTTCAGATGAAACGATCGGAATTTCAGCACCTAAAAAACCTCGCTCCGGTAGGATTCAGTTAGATTCTGTACTGGATTGAATTTTTTTTTTTTTTTCTTCAATTTTCGGGGGTTTTGTAGTGAAAAGGTCACATGAATGTCGGATTTCAGGTAGTGGTGGTGGAGAGGCGGTGGATGTGATTCCTCCAGAGAAGCCTACTGGTGTTATCGTAGATCCACCACCACCATCATCATCTTCTGCTTCAAGTGTTTATGTTCGTAAAAAGAAACGTTCGACTTCTCCAGTAAAGCCTAGTGTTGTTGCGGCAGCTCCTTCACCACCACCACCTGTCTCATCACCATCTATTACAAATGTTTCTGTTGGTGAAAAGATGATTCATAAGCAAGCTTCGGCTTCTAGGGTTAGGCCTACAGTTGTTGAAGCTTCTTCAAAACCTAGAAAACCTCGGTCAGGTTGGAGAAACATAATCTGAATTTGATTTTTGGAGGATTTAATTAGATTTGGAGGTGAAATCTGATTATTTTCTTATTTTAATTTTGCAGCATCTGGGAAAAGGTCACGTGAATGTGGGAATTCAGATGGTGGTGGAGAGGCGATGGTTTCGACTTCTCCAGTGAAGCTTACTGCCGTTACAGCAGCACCACCACCACCTTCTGTTTTACTACCATCTTCTTCAGATGTTTATGTTGGTGAAAAGATGATTCACCCGGAAGCTGGGACTGCTATGGTGAATCCTGCTGTTGTTGCAGCTCCTCCGGAACCAATGCCTCCTGTTTCACCATCTTCAAATGTTTCTGTTGGTAAAAAGATGGTTTGTACTTGTTCTTGATCTTTTAATGTATTCGGCTGTTGATTGGTTAGGAATTTGTTTTTATGTTTTTCGTCTGTTAACGTGGTATAGTGTAGTGGAGTTATTGCTGGTGTGTTTATGTGTGTGCAGTCGAAAAAAAGAGGGTTGTCGTTGGAAGAGAAGCGTGAGAAGATGTTACAGATCTTTTATGATTCCCAGGACTTTTACCTTGTGAGTAAGAAGATATAATTTGTTAATGTTTTTTAGTTATGGAAGAGTGAAATACTAGACACTAGATTGTCTATCAAAGTGTTTACAGTTTGTCTTGGTTTATTGCCTTATTGGGTAACTACAGTTAAGTGCATAGGTTGATGTTATTTTCCCATTGATTATGACCTGTACGTTTTCACGTCAATGCTGGTACCGTCGGTGCTGTGCAACTGTGAACTGAGTTTCCAGTTTGACTGAATACCTTTTCTTGTTCTGTGTACCAATTTCAGCTTAAAGAACTTGAGAAAATGGGTCCCAAGAAAGGCGTTATCAGCCAATCTGTTAAAGACGTTATACAAAGTTTAGTTGATGATGACCTTGTGTTGAAGGACAAAATAGGAAGTTCTGTGAGTACATGTTTTCAAAATTTTCATTGCTACTTGGCTTACTATCTTACTGAATTTCTGCTTCAGATAACACCATGACTTCTGTACTTACTCATTTGGGAGTTCTGCATTTCCAGGTTTACTTTTGGAGTCTTCCAAGTTGTGCTGGTAATCAGGTGCCAATATGACATTCTTTCATTAGCTTCAAGAAAGTGAAATTAATTTGTTTTTACTAAGTATATTGTGGTCATCGTGATTATGGTGATGGTCTATACAACAGTTGAGGAATGCATCCAATAAATTAGAATCTGACATAAAAAGCAGCAAAAAACGGCTAGCAGAACTTATTGAACAAAGAGATGCCTTTAAGAAGGGAAGAGAAGCATCTGTAAGTGTTTAAAGGTTATTCTTGAGAGGCAGTGTTAAGAATCGCAGACTTCCATGTGATGGCTTTAGTAGATCTAACTTTGAAGCCTTGATTCTAGGATGAACGAGAGGAAGCCTTGGGTGATCTGAATACTGTTGAGATCAAGTACAACGAGCTTAAGGTGGTTCTACTCCCCTGTATACTAGTTTTTGTTTACCTTTTTGAAACTAGTTTTGTTTTTCGTTGTGTATTTGCAAGTACTAACTGGAACCTGTGGTTGATTGTGTAGAATGAGATGGGGCACTATTCAGACAATGACCCAGCGGCACTAGAAGCAATGAGTTAATAAATCTCTTAACTTAAATCTATTTGTTGGCGCTTGAAAGTGGAGGCTTTCTATATACTAATGCTGCATCATCCCATTGTTTAGTCTATCAAAATATGAGATGAAATTATTTGTGTATTATCATTTAGATGAAGCCACTTTTTTAATGCAGACTGAATTCTCTTTCTTTATACTTTGCTCTTGTATATCATAACATTGGCAGAAAATGCAACTAGGGTCTCCCATGCAGCAGCCAACAGATGGACAGGTTTTCCAGTTTCCTTCTTATATCCGTTTCTCTTTTCTTTTCTATCATCCTATTTTGCGAGTATATAGCTATGAAAACAAATAAACTGCTTGCTTTGGTAACCATGTCCCAGATAACATCTTTGCGGTTCAGCAGTGGTGTTCCAACAACATTCCTCATGCCAAAGAGCAGCTCCAACATTTGTATACAGAGGTAATTTTTCCTGAACTTGATGAGTTATTAAAATACTCCTGATGAGATGCACTGTCATATTGCATCATACGATTCGTAATTATGTTATGCCATTGTACCTGCCAACCGTCATGGCGCTTGTAAGATTTTTACCCTTGTTTGATATGCATGAATTTGTTATCTCTATCTAGGTCATGAAAAACAAAATAGCCAACCCAAATGCTTTGCACATTATTTTCGCATGTCACATAGTCGCATCCAATTTCCAGATTGTTTACTCGCAATTTCATACTCCTACATATTCTGCTTGAATTCAGATTTTTTTCCTTCTAATCCAATTCTGTATCTTCATCCCACTAATGAGTACTTTTGAATGATATACACGCAGATAGGAATAACAGAGAATTTCGATTATTTGGAGCCTTTGGAGCCAGAGCCGGCTGAACCAGACAGCAGCTGCCTTGGGCCTCACAGTATTTGGACGCCATTGTCCATTATCAAATAGTTATATTTTCCTGGAGAAGTGGCATATAGTTTAGGGAACAAACTTTGAGCTTACTGAGCTTTCCTGCAGTACTTGATTATTTTGTATATGTTGGCGGCATCGTTTGTTTTTGTGGTGAATATTCAAAATTGAGACCACTTTTAATACAGATTTTGCTGACTTCCCATGTTACACATTTCACATGATATTCATATCCCACAGCTAACAGAAAGTAAACACAGGTTCTATTTCCAGAATTTAGCCAAGTTTTTCTTGTCAACGAGGGGAATCTGAAATTTCAATTAAAATCATTCATCAAAATTCAAACCTCTGAACAACAAGAGAATTCTATCTATGCAGTGTCAGTAGATAGATATCGACTAGTTTGATAAAGGATTAAGGACATGTCCCATGAACAACACTGTACCACTTTGCTCCTCTCTGATTATAAACATGAAAGGATGATCTGCCACAAAATCGACAGGAGGGCGACGGTGAGTAGAATCACCGGAATCTGATATTCTCCCAATAACAGCACATTGTAGAAGCAGCGGCTTCGGTTCCATCTTCATCAATTTCAACAAAACACTTGTGGTAAACCTTTGAAACATGAAGCTTCCTTTCCATATTCAACATCTCAGTTAGCTCCGCCTTCCCTTCATTGAAAGGCAAAACTAATCCTACTTCCTGTAGAACACTTTTTGCTTCAAAATGAAAACAAATTTTGAACTTGGGAATCTTGAATTCTCCTGTTGGAACTGGACGATGAACTGGGAGATATTGCTCCAAGAAAGCAGCAGGATCAGAGCTCACCTTGTCTATAAGTTCGCCTAGCCCATGACGTTGCTTGGGTAGAACTAACGGCTTTCCCAACAACTTCTATATGGGAGTCGCAGTACTTTGAAGCTACCGTAACAACTAATATACTGTTCGCTCAGCGACGACATGAAAGGAACGTCTACTACTGATTCTTTCCCGTTCAGGAGATAGAAGTTTGACATCTCGGTTAGTGATGGTTGAAATTGATATCGGTTCCAAGATCCTTTGAAATAGAGTGCATTTGCCAATATAAACTCGGTATTTTCATCGACTGCATCATCAGGCAGGAGATCCTGAATTAATCCTTTGGTTTCCTTTTCAGCCCATGTGTTCACCTTCGCTCTAACCAAGTTGCGTGCATTAAATCGTCAGAACGGCAAAACAAAGAAAGTATATCTATTATAAAACAAAAGAAATGAGGAAAAAATATTTTAAGGATTTGCGCACCTTATTTATGAAGTCCACAGTCTCGGCTTCCGCTTTGTAAACTGCACGAGAAACTGAAACTTCTTGGAACGAAGGTTCAGGACCTCAATGGCAAAATTTCTTAAACTGAGAAATTTCCATAAACCAGTTTGTTGCTATCATGTGACCAGATTATAAGGTTTATAGAACTTGCCTGGAATACTAGTGGTTAGTGGCTATGAAACACTGTCATCATTATCAATGTTTCTCATTACATCTTATTTTTGTTTTCAGAAAAGTCAGATTCTCTATACTACAAAGGAGTAAGGTGGAGTATAAATAGCACCAACTGAAACTTCCATTCAGTAAAAATGGAATTGAAAGAAATTTGCACCCCTGTATCATTTAACAACCTTGAAATTGTTGGAACTTATCAAAAGTCATTCAGGTGTGAACAAACAGATGGTCCTTGGACATTGCTATTTTTCTCTATTTTACTGAAGAAGACTAATTAACTTCTCCTCTCTAGAATAACTACCAAAAAAAAAAACTAAAAAAAAGGTTTCAGAATCCCAGCCCACGGAAACGCATGTTTGCACATATACCAAGACATTATCCAATGCTCTCATCTTCTGGTACCTGTATAAGAGAAAAAAGATCATTTATATTTGATCGCTTAGAAAATTCCCCCTAGTCCCTGACCTGTCGGAAACACCTTGCTGCATATTTTGCATGGATCGATATTTGAAGCTGGGGTCGAACCTTGCACTGCAGATTTGACTACTTTTTACGCTTCTTCAACCCATCTTCTGTAGAGACGATATCTTGCAATTTACGCTTCTTATTAACTGGAAGTCTTGCGCTTCTGTCTTTCTTCTTTGAGTTTGCTGAATCAATATCAATTGTAAAGGGTGACTAAAGCTCTTAGAAAACCTATCAGGCTAACAACACTTTGTTCATTTTACACTGGACAATCATGACTATCTAATTAATCTATTTCTTAACGCAAAATTTTGATTAGTGGGTAACTAGTGTCGATTTCTACCATACTAGTTTCTGAGCAATGAATTAAGAAATCAGCGTATGATAAAGAGTTAAGTTTGGTACCTGCACAATCTTCTTGATGATCAGACCGACCTCCTCTTAAATACAACCTTTTACTTGCATCCAGCTCTGCACCTTCTTCATCCAAAAGTTTTTCAAGTATACGACCAATAAGACCATGTGCTCCCAAACTTCTCTCGTCACAAGTTTTTTGTATGGTAAGGTATTTATTCACAAGTTTCTGCTCCTGGCCAGCACCATCACTTGAATCTTGTCCCACTTCTTCACCACTAGTTGATTCAGGCAATACAGAACAATCTGCTTCGCTTTCCCCAACACTTTCATCACTGTGATTACCTCCATCCTTTAACAAATCATCATACTCATCATAATTATATACTTCCAGATCCTTGGAGTATGCATCGTTGTAATCATCCTCCATATTATGGTCACAAATTTTATCCAGCATAATTTGCTTATACTGAGCACTAAGATCTCCTACAATCTCTACCTCTTTGTTAGCTTGCTCTCGTTTTTGATGCACAATTTGCCTATCATGAGCACCAAGATCTTCTACAATCTCTACCTCTTTGTTAGCTTCCTCTCGTTTTTCATGCGCTTTATTGATGATCTTAACAGTCTTTTTCAGTGGATCTGGGGTCTTACCAAACTCACTGTACTCAAACAGGTTCTCAATCAGCCATCTCTTTACGGCATCCTGGAATTGTTGTGGTCTCACTATAGGGTCAGATATCGGATCCAATGTAGTTCGCAACTCCTTTACGGTGTTGTCAGCCAAGACTATGAGTTTGGTGTCATTGAGAATTCTGATACACTTTAGCAGATCCCCTTTAAATTCTTTTTTATAACCCTCGGCGGAACCACAAAACTCAGGGATATATATTTTTGGATCATCCAATTTCATGATAAGGCCCAAAACAGCAACAGACATAGCTTTAGCCAACCTTATGGGAAGTTCCCCTCCTGCCCTAACTTTACCACGCTCTTCTTTGAATAATTTTACCACTTTCTCCGCTAACGCTAACCTGGATTTATTTTTATACATGATTTCCGATGTATCACCAAACTTAGGTTCTTTCACTTCACCTTTAAGCCTCCTGAGCATTGCAAACAATAACGGACGATCCATTTCTTTGATGCTTTGCTCTATCTTCTTTTCAGCACTGTGATGAGATAAGTAAGCAGGGTCTACAACTTGCACATCCTTAGTTATTTTGAAGTTAGACGGATTCTTAAGAAGTTTAGGTACTTCTTCAATAAATCTTTTATGGTTTCTATGCTTAGGGTTCTGTGGTATCTTCTTCAAATGTTCCAGAATAATCTCACTCGTCTTGAAACAAGTTTCCTCAAATGAGACTGAGCCTCCTGTAACTATATTGGCAAACCGCAGCAGACCCGTGCAACTCATAGACTTAATAATATCCCTTAGATGCTTTTTAACATCTTGAAGTATATCGTTGCTGTCCAAAAGAGACAGAAAGCGATGAACCACATGACTCTTTCCTTCAAAACTTGGTAAGTCATAACATTTTTCGACCGATGCCTTCATATGCTCGTATGAGACCTGATGGCAAAGTAAAGACCAAACTATCAGAACAAAGAAGAGGAGAAGAGTCTAGTTTAGACCAAGCTATCAGAATAAAGAAGAGGAGAAGAGTCTCGTTAAGACCAAAAACTATCAGAACAAAGAAGTGGAGAAGAGTCTAGTTAAAATTGATAAGAACAGGGTTGGAGAAAAGTGATCACTTACATCATCTTCCCTCAGACGTGATTCTGGCATTCGTCTAAGTAAAGAAAATATACAAATAATTAGTATCATATACATAACCAGGAAACCAGATGTGACACTATCAATAAAAGTTATTTTATACTATTCGAGATGAAATTCAGCGTTCCTAGACATCTGAAGCATTCGAAAATGGGAAAAGTTTGCTCAAACGTGTATGGTTGTGTTTCCTACAACAATGATAAAAATTCAGATGTATGTTTTACTGCTCTCTTAACAATGATAAAAACTGGATTAACAATGGTAGAAAAATGAATTTATGTGATTCATATCAGCAACAACATACACCAAAAGTAGTGAGAAATTCCTACAAATGTAGTACAGCTCGAATATAACGAAAGCATCGCGGTGCATTTTGCACGATAAACAGTCGATCTATACAAATGTCAAGTGCAATCTTTGCAAGTTTCAATAATACCAATTCAAACTAAACTTACAAATGCAGGACAGCTCGAATATAACGAAGTGCAAGTGCAATCTTTGCAAGTTTCAAGAATACCAATTCAAATTTAAAAAAGAAGACACATATGATTTGTGTATGCATCATATCTCATAATAAGTAATAAAACATTAACCTAACAAACATCAAATACACAGACTTACATATCATCCAATGGCGGAGCAGAAGAAGTACTTCCATCCTGAAGTCCCAATAAACACCTGCAAAACATATTTTAGACATCAGATTCGTAATTTCTATATTAATTAAGACATGAGGTTAATAACAATTCCAATTGAACTCTGAATTTGTTGCTATCCTGTGACCTGATTTTCGCCATGCGTCGGTGCTTTTCGTTCCTAATAGAATCCCATCCATAAACGAGTGCATCTTTAACATCTTCACCAGGCTGGAAACACAATATAATAGATGTGAACCCTAAAATGGATTAACATAAAACCCTAAATTCTTCTACCACTGCACTTAACACTACTGAGACGGAAAAAAAAATTAGAAAAATGTAAAAAAGCTACCTTAAGCTTTTTCATGATAGCTGCTAAGTTTAATCCACTACCCATTAGATCATCATCATCACTATCATCATCACTATCCATCGTATCATCATCGCTGTCATCACCACTATCACTAGTAGAATACGGGCCGTCACCGTATTCTTCAGCCATCATATGCGGGAAAGAGATTAGAGATTTTTTCTTCGGCGGCGGCGGCGAGGACAAGAGAAGAGAGCGGCAACACTAAGAAGAAAAGAAGATAAGATGACAAGAAGGGAAGAGAGACCAGTATGTAAGTAAGACGGTAAGAGGGCTTATGTTGTAAATTAGTACCTACTATATAGTAGCACTGTCCGGCACGGCACGGCACGGCACGGCACGGCACGGGACTCATTGTTTGCCTCAAATGGTTTAACAGGACCTCTACTTGGACAGATTTGAGCAAAATACACGTTATTTTGCCTTTTAAAAGCACACAGTTTTCATATCATTCGATTTTGTTTTGAAGTGTACACGCATTTGAAACTGATATCTGGTGGATATGTTCCTCTTATAAGGATCTATGTTCTCACCTAAGCACGTTCCAACACCAAACTTTAATATCTATCGATTTTGATTTTCAATCCTATGTTTCAAAAAGATAAACTTGTTCCATGATCAAAACGTCTTTGTTCTTTAATAGTATGAGCTTTGTATTTCTTTTTTTGAAAATGCTTTGGCACCCCCAAAACCTTGTCTCACTGGGTGGCGTTAAGGTACTGATCCATAGTATCGAAGGATCCACCCACGTATTCTAAGAGTTTATCACATCCAGACGAAGGGTTTATATTTAAATCATTTCATGG